>PVKU01008425.1:0-74284 GCA_004027475.1 Anoura caudifer
CGACGCTGTGGAGGGTCTAACTGCCTCGGTGCACACACGTAAAAAGTGCACCAGGTTTCTATAACCCCGTCACGACAGGGAGAGCCTTTCGCAAATGTGCCCAGGTAGCTCCCCACCTCTGAGGGTGGTGGTCAAAAGCGCAGGCTCCTGGCCCTCGCCCAGGAGGTCCGGGGACAGAACAGGTCTCTCGGACGAGGACCCCAGCTGACTGTTAACAGCCCCGCAGCGGGGCGGAACTGGTGAGTCCTGGTTTCTCAAAGTTTGCGCTGGATTTGGCCGTTAGTGCCGGAGGCCGAGCCCTGATTACAATGGCTGTAAGTGACTAGGAATTAGGAAAACGGAAGACCAAGAACCGGCGATTCTGTCCCAGCGCAGGACTGGGAGGGAAGGGAAGGCAGGGTGTGCAGAGGCCTGGCAGGAGCCCCTTCCCTGGGTTCGTCGGGCAGAGACGGGCGAAGCTGTAAAGCATGGCGTATCAGTGGCCAGAGTGTCCAGGGCGGGAATGCATGCCCTCCAGTCCACTGTCCACTCACTGTGCCCCGCGGCACCCACCTGGCCTCTGAGGGCACGCCAGCCGAGGTGGGAGGGGGGAGGGGGATACCCAGCTGCCGGCAGCCCCTCCCTCAGTCCACGGCCTCCAGCTGGTTGGTCCCTCACTGGAGGCCACAGTTGCTCCCAGCAGGCAGCCCCGCAGCCGCCCTCCGGGTACAGCTCCCCGGTGTCTGCCCCATCCTTCCCCTTGCCCTGCAGGCCCAGTGCAGCTGGCACGGGGGGACTGTTCCCCTAACCCGCCTGGATCTTAGGACTGAACGATTCTTTAAGTCTCCTTGGTTACCTAGTTCCGGCTGTCTCCTACCTGAACCCTGAGTGACACAAATAACATTAAACAGAATACAAACGCCAAACCCAAAATGCTTTCGCTGTTCAAACGAGCAAGCAGGCCCATCAGGTGGCGTTCAGAAAAGATTTACACGGTGCACTGGATGTGGGTGGGCAGAGCCGTCAGGGCTGAGACAAGGGAAGGGGGGCACACGGTTCGCCCCTGTTCAGATCTCCCAATCAGCTTCCCCCCACCCCCGGCTCCTCCCACACCTGCCATTTACCAAAGCACGGCTCCAGGCTTCACCCGGGTCACTCAGAAAATCATCAGGAGATCACTCTTCCGAGGGCCGTGTTTGTGGCTCAGAGAAGTCGTGCCTCGCTCCGTCACCGCAGAATCCTGCCTGGTAAACCGGCCGCAGGCAGAAGCCGCCGTGTGCGGGCTGTTTTGATTACGCTCCTGGAAGGCTAGCGCCCGCAGACCACAACAAACAGAGGCCAGGGTTATTTGCAGCCGGTGAGGCAGGACTAACACAGGGGCACAAAGAACCCTTGAAGCAGCAAGGAAGCAGAAAAACCACTTTTGACTCCAAATTCAAAACTGGACTTTAATCCTGTTTGACCACGGCGCGGGCACATGGCTGAACCGGGGGCTCGCGCTTCCCTTCCCACAAAGGCAGCCCTGACCATGGAAAGTGGGATACCCCTGAACTTCCCGACAGACCAAGAGAAAATAAATTCCAAACACTTCCTGATTTATAAAGAGAACTGTATCAAAGTGTATCAGTTCTGCATCAAACACCCGCGGGAGGAGCCAGCAGACGACCCCCAAGCAGGTACTACCGATTGTCCCCAAGGCACAGATGAAGACTGGGCTTGGAGAACAGCGCGAGAACGCGCCAACGCGCACCCGGCCGGCACTGTCCGGTGCTTCCCCGACTCCCCCCCAGAGCTACTTCCTATCCATGAAGGGAAACAGCCCGCGCGCCCTGCCAGTTTCAGGGCTTTCAGGGCACGTGGTATTCTGCTCAGCTGCTTCCGATTACACTGAGAGGCAGTTTGAACGGTTACTGCTGAGAAGTCTTCAAAATGTATCGGTCCGTTTCCTCCCCAGAGTTTCCCTTGATATTCCCTCCAACTCAGTCCAAGAAGAATTTGGGGCAGCTTCCTTAGTTCAGGAAACAAAGAATCGCAGGACTTTAAAAACGAAGCACAACACACATCTTACGCAGGAGAAAACTCGCCCGTGTGCGTTAGGTAAGCGACGGGGCCCTGAAATGCGGATCAGGTTCAAGCTCGCACCCCCCAGGCCTCCCTGTGAACGGGACTCCGTCCCAGCAGGCCTCCCAGGTGCTCCAGGGATCGCCTGAGAGGACTGGTGCTCTTCGTGGGGGCAAAGTAACCATGACAGACGCATTAGTTAAAATCCATGTTCTAAACCTAGAGCATCCAAATGGCCATTTCAAAATAAAGTTAATCCCTGACTGGCTTCTTTTGTTGCCATTCACCTTCCTCTCAAGTTCATATCCTTCAAAAGGCCCCATACTGAGAGCTTCGCTTATTTCTTTATCTGTGAAAAGGGGTTCATCATGGTACAGCACTGGAGGGGGATGAGGGAGGCCAATGCTTTAAATTGCCGTCTTCCCTGATACATGGCTTCATTTCACTGATGCTATCGGGTGTCCCACCCCCAGCCTGTGGGCTGCACGTGGCCCAGGATGGTATGAATTCGGCCCAGCGCAAAACTGTAAATGTACTTAAAACCTTTTCTCGCTCATCAGCTTTCGTTAGAGTTCAAGGATTTAACGTGTGGCCCAAGTCAGCTCTTCTTCCTCCAGTGTGGCCCAGAGACACCCAGAAGAGGGACACCCCCTGGAGAGTGCGCGGGTGCAAATGGTGAGAAAAGGCCCATCGGCAAGCCGACCAAAAAAAGAAACAACTTTCTACAAGCCCCTGCACGTCTCTGCCACAGACACGCGCTTTTCCCGGCCCCACACCCACCAGCTCGTCGGTGCTGGTGAGGTTCTCTCCCTCCACCCTCTCCTTCAAAAACGTATGGGCAACCCAGAGCTCAAACAATGACTGACCCGAATTTTTTGCCACGTGTTGAGACTGTGAATTAAAACTGAACTTTGACTCAAGGTCAAATAAATAAATAAATAAATAAATAAATAAATAAATAAATATTTTCGTGAAGTTAAATATTTCAAGCCTTGAATTTTATCTGACTTCATAAGGTGTTGTGAGGATTCAATTAAATACGTAACTGAAGACATCTGGAAACTGTAAGGTGTTGCCCATTCCAATCACTGCCTGAGTTTGCTGGATCAATAACACACAACAGGTTGCCCCCCTTCTTCTCCTTCCCCCCAGAACCATTCCAAATACCTGCGTCTCCCTCTTGCCCCTCTTCTCCCCCCAAAAGTGAAGCACGTCATCCCTAAAACAGTGACCCTGCCCCCAAACAGGACTGTTCAATGAGCCAGGCTCATTCCCAACAGGCCATCGGCCAGGCGTGTCATCCCGGAGGTCACGTCACTAGGGAAACGTACTCACAGCAATTATAGCATCGCAGAAAATAAGGGAACAAAATGGTTAAAAAGGAGAGACACAGATGTTTCTCTACAGATATTAGTTAATGGATGTTAACTAGGCTTATTGTGGAAATCATTTCACAATCTATACAGATAACAAATCCTTATGCTGTACAACTGAAACCAATATAATGTTATTGTCAATTATACCTCAATTAAAAAAAAAAAAGGCCACGCCTCATGCACGCCTGGGTGCCAGCGGGCAGACGCTTCCGCAGCATTTTCTGGAACGAAGAAAACTCAGCATCAGGGTCCTCGTCCGCAGTTTCTGCACTGCTGGTTCTGCACTAGGAAAAGAGCTAACAAACCACCTCTTTCAAAACCTCTCCCCCTCGCCCCCCAAACGAGGAAAGAAAGAGAGAAAGGGACACAGGCGGGGAGGGAGAAGAGGGCCACGGAACCGCCTCGGTCTGGGAACTCGTTGATAGATCAAACGCAACAGAACAGATGCGTCAAGGTTAAAAAACACGAAAGCAAAAATAGGTTGATCCGGGACCTGCGGTTATTCCCTTCGGTTTGGTGCTCCTCGCTTCCGGGTCTTTGAAAAGTCACCACATCAGCAACTATTAAGGAACGCCAGCGCACCCAGCGGCTCCCGCGTCCTCTCCGCAGCGCCTCCGGCCCTTGCCCTTGGCCCAGCTCTCCCTCCGCCCCAGTCCTCCGCACCCCTACCCTCCACGTGCCCCTTTAGGGTCGCTGCCCTCAAAATAACGTCACCCGAATGCCAGGCCTAGAGAGGGGGGACATCAGACGCTGGATATTTCCTGCCCTGAAGCATCACGGAAGCTCACCTGATACTAGATTTTGTATTTTCATTTCAGTGTAAGGCACACCGAACAAATACTATGGTCACCCCAAGGTTATGCTGGAATTCCAGGAAAGATGAGACATCCAGGGGTCTAAGGTGAGGTATTTTGCTCCGTTTCCTTGCCTGGTCTTACTGTGAAACATTCATTTGCTCCTTTCTCTCCTACCCCACCTGCCACGGATGTTCCCACACAGGGTGAGAGGCAAAAGCCGGCTGACAGTTCAGAGTCCACGACACACAGAATTTATTCTTGTATTATTATTTGTTAGTTATTGTATTATTTTCTACATGAGCAAGTGTACACCTACTTCCACCCCACCCCGCGATCCATACGTACTAATAATTTCTATCATTTCATAAATGTCACACTCTATTTTTTCTGGCCCCAAGGTCCTTTTCTCCCTCTGAGTTTGAACAACTACTTCTGTGATCTCCTAAACTTTCAAAGCACTGTCAATTAGTACATGCCAAATTCACACTCTAACAAGTTATATTTTTACATTCGCTTTTCCCCGATTTGTCTTTTTCCTGTTAAATCACACTATCTGATTACAATCCATTCTTAAGCTTCCTCTAACTTGGACTCAATTATTTACTTATTACCAACATTATTTTCTATTTTGCTCAATTTTAAAATGAGGGGCTAAGTGGCTCTTCATTCAATTTTACAGTAAGAGCCTTCAGTAATTCCAAGGGATTTATCAACAAAAAGCCCAATCTTCAGTGCTTCAAAGAAATCATTTATGATTGCTATATGAAAAGCTAAGGTTTTTGTTGATATTAATTCAGTATCATTAAGACTCACTTAGAAAAACAATCCAATTTAAAAATGGGCAGAGGACTTAAAGAGACACTTCTCCAAAGAGGACATACAGATGGCCAATAGGCATATGAAAAGATGCTCAACATCACTAATCATCAGAGAGATGCAAATTAAATCCACAATGCGGTTCCACCTCACATTTGTCAGAATGGCCGCCATCAATGAATCAACAAGTACCATTCAGGGTGTGAAGAAAGAATGAGTATTGGTGCAGTCACTATGGAAAACAGTGTGGCGTTTCCTCAGAAAAATAAAAGTGGAACTGCCTTATGACTCAGTGATTCCACTTCTGGGTATATATTCAAAGAAACCCAAAACACCAATTTAAAAGGACACACACACCTCTATGGTCATTGCAGCATTATTTACAATAGCCAAAAATGGAAGCAACCCAAGTGCCCATCAATTGATGAATGGATAAAAAAACTGGGGTACATATGTACAACGGAATATTACTCAGCCATAAAAAATGACATCTTACCATTTGCAAAAGCATAGATGGACCTAGAGAGTATTATGCTAAGTGACATAAGTCAGAGAAAGACAAGCACCATAAGATTTCACTCGTATGTGGAATTAAAATAAATAAATAAATAAATGAACAAACAAAGCAGAAACAGACCCACGGACACAGAGAACAGAAGGCTGCCAGAGGGGAGGGGGCTGAGAAGCCCAGATCTGCAGGTACCGGACAGTCATGGGGATGCAATGCACAGCACAGGGAATGTAGTTAATAAGACTGTAACAGCGATGCTTGATGCCAGGCGGGTACTTGAAATATCGGGGGACTACTTTGTAAAGTACATGACTGTCTAACCACTATGCTGTACACCTGAAACTAACATGAAGACCGCGTTGAAAGAGAGACTTGCTTAGAGAAAACAACTCAAAGCACTCTGCACGCGGCCCTAGAAACTCAGAGCTCTCCCAAGAGCAGGAAGCCTGTCCAAAGCACCGAATCCAGACTGTAGGTAACAGGGGAGGGAATCCGAGTGGAAGCCCTGCCCCCTTCCCCGGACCCCCTGCTGTCTCAGGGCTGAAAAGAACTTGCTCTGGACTGCTGAGACGTTTCAAGGAGTTCATTAATATTAAACCGCGCTGAAAAGATAAGCTTCATATAAATTTAAACGTATTAGCACAGTTAGGAAAAAATTCATCATGGCAGGGGCAGAGGAGGACAGAGAGAATATGAACACACCTTTCTCCCTAAAATAAACCTTGCTCCTCATCAGCAAAAAAAAAAAAAAAAAAAAAATCCAAACCGGCACTGCCCTGCCTGTGCTGATACACGAGCAGCAACCTACTTAAGCCAGCGGGCAGGTCACACACCGTCCTCCAAAGGGAGACCCCACGCAGGAACCCCTCAGGTCTGACCAGCGAGCTCACAACCAGAGAGGACTCCTTCCTCTGAGGACAGCAGCCATTGCACCAGGGACACTTGAACCTATCAGCATGAGTCCCACAATCACGGTTCAAGGTGTGTGGGGGGTAGGCATTGTACTATGAACTCAAAGTTGCAACTAAAATATAAGTAAAGAATTCAGATTTGAACAGAAGGTGGAATTTTTTTTTTTTTTTTTTTTTTAAGCAGCAGAGCACAAAGCACTTAGTGTCCTAACGCAGACCCAGGAGTTGTCCCATCCTGCTGCTATGAAACGGGGCCTGGGTGCAGAGGAATCCTGTATTGCGAGAGAAGTCCCCGATGACATCAATGACAACTACGCATTCAGGAGGACAGGGCACCAGGGTCCCTTGTAAAGGCAAACGCTTCCATATCAAGCACATGTGCAATCACTTGCAGCAAAATTTCCAGTTAATTCCCTGAAGCTGGGGGCTAGAGCAACTCATGATCCCCATCAGCAACTTCCCTAAATGTCACTGTGACGGAACACTTGCGAACTTTCTTTCCTGACTAACCATAGCGCTGCTGCACCCACCCTCTAGGCCTTTCACACAAACTCAGCGGGCCTCCCTGAAACGCCACCCTTCCCTAGACAATGTCAAAGGCTTTACTGACTGGTGGGAGGGAAGGGACGGGGTGGCTGCCTCTAGCTACAAGGTTGCAACTTTCTCATCTAGAAATCCTTGGATTATTAACTCTCTCTGACTTTCCTTCATAACCTCTGTCTTCCCACACACTGTTGCCTCTTAAATTAGCGACTCCTCAACGCTAACTGTCCGACAGCGCAGGTCGCTGACCCCTCGGCTGGTCCCCTCCACACCACACACCCTCGTCCAGCGCACCCTCCACCTAGGCACACCCGTCCTGCTTCCCCGTGGGGCAGTGGGCGCCACGCACGCACGGCACAGACACCCGAGTTTCCCCGAAGCACAGCCCTTCTACGCTGTCTACACCGGTGTCCGCACGCCCTGTAAGTGGCTTCGGAACTCCCGGGGGCCGGCTGGCTGCCCGGTGCACACATGCCCCGGTCCCGGCACTGCTGTGGCACGGCGCAGGGCCAAGCATGCACGCGCGCACGTCGGTGCCCCGAGCCCCCCCTGGCGGCACGGGCACCGGCCGGGTGGGGGCTGGGTGGGCACGCCGGGAGGGGCGACGGTGCCAGGCGGCGGGCGGACAACAACAGGCGGGTTGCCTCCTCCCTTCAAGGGGCGGCCCCCACCCCAGCCCGCGCCCGGCTCCCGGTTCCGGCGCGGAGGACACACGGCCCCGGGGGTGAGGGGGGGCGGGCAGCGAGGACGCAATGCCAGCAGGGCCTCCTCGCATACCTGGTCGATGGGCAGCTGCACGGCGTTGCTGAGGGGCTGCAGCAGGGTGGAGCCCGTGGTGCTGGTGGTGGCCATGGCCGGCCTGGCACTCCGCCCGCCGCGCTCCGGCCGCCCGCGCGCTCTGCCGGGCGACGCCGAGGATGGGGATGCTGCCGGCGCGCCTGCCCCCTGGCCGACCGCGGTCGGGGCTGCGCGGGGCGGGACCGGGGAGGGGCCGGGGGCGGTGACCGGCTGGGCCCTCCCCCGCGCACCCTCCCCTCGCGTCCCCAACCGTCCCGCGCCCCGAGCCCCGAGCCGGGAGCCTCAGACCGCCCGTGCGCCCGCCCCGCCCCCCGACTTCCAGCAGCTTCCAGCCGCCCCCTCCCCACCTCGCGCGCCCTCGCGCCAGACAGCCCCGCGGCCCAATCGAGGCGCGGCGCCCCGACAACGGCGGCCAATCAGAGGGCGCCGGCCTCGCCACGCTCCGCCCCATGCCAGGCTCAGGCCGAGGGGCACGGGGCGGCTGCACGGGCTGGTCTGCGCCGCGTCGTCCTTCGGTTGCTCCTCCCCGAGGGTCAGCGACTCCCCCGCCTGTCTAGAAGGGGCGGCGGACAACAAAGGGGACCCCAGGGGCGGCCAGACAAAGGGAGGGCGCGAGGGGCGCCGTCTGGCCAGCCTTGTGCAAGTTGCGGACAAAGCCTGGGGCTGGGACGACGAGGAGGGCAACGCACCGAAAAAAGTGAGCCAGATAAGAAGCCCCTTTGTCTTCGGGGTTCCTACGGGAAAGTGCAGGCTCAAGACCAATTCCAGCTGTGTGTGCCCGTCGGTCCCCCGCAAGCCCCCCGGGCCTTCTAGGGACAAGAGGCGCAGGTGCGGGACACGGCCTCCCCCGCCCCCGCGGTAACCTGCCGCCGGCGCGGAGGGGGCCTGGCGTCCTCGCCGAGGCGCATGGTTTCCAAGCCCCTGTTCACCCCCGGAGCGCTTCCGTCCCCAGACCCCCGGGTGCGGGCTGGTCCACACACCCCGGGCTGCGGGGTGGCTCTCGTGTCGTGTGCAGGTGTCATCTACTTGCCCGAACTTAATCGGTGGCGACTGCTGTCTAGAAAACTTCAAAACGGGAAGAGTGCTGGGGAGAGCTCCGAATTCAAGGATGGAACGGTTTGAATTTGCGGCCAGGAATCGGTAGTGGTTAAGGAGAATTTAACCACAAGCCTTCATGCTTCGAACGCTGCCTTCGAGGTATGTGTTAACACGTAATCGCCACAACCACCGCGTGACATAGGCCTGTGACCACCCTCCATGTAGCGAAGATGTCGAGTCGCAGAAAAGCTCAGTGCCTGGCCCGGGAGTGCGCAGCTGATAATAAACAGGGAAGGGATTGCGATCCCAATAACCTGCCTACCTGCACTTTCCTTCTTGGACACCAGGCCCTCCTCGTCCTGCCGTTAGACCCAGCCCCGAAGTCTCGTCCGTGGTCCGGGTGTGTCCAGCCTCCTCGATGGCTCCCGCAGAGTCGGACGGTGAGACGGCGCAGCTGTGACACCCGGGCTTCGGGGAACCGCTCTCCGGACCGCAGTCGTCCCTCTGAAAAGGAGGCAGTGGGATTTCCCAGTCCAGTCTCTTCCTGCCGAACGCACGCGATCGTGGGGGTTACTGAATCCAGTGAACCCTGGTGTCCGCCTTCCCTGGACGGAGGGTGGAAGGCAGGCTCGCCCACCAGGGCCTGCCTCCTCCCTGGGCTCTGGTTGCGGCAGGACTTGCCCTCCGTTGGAGACCCAGCCTGTTCCTTGTGCGGCTCTTTGAACGTCCGATAATCGGGACGTCTCCATTCACGTGATCTTACAAAACGTTGTGGTTTTTTTCCTCCGCCCCCACCCCCATTTTGGGGAAGTATAGAGAAAGTATACAGGTAGCTCAGCGCACAAACTGAAGGAAATTTGAAATAGTGTTTAAAAATTTGAAAGGTGAGTGTTGGGAACGTATTACAACCCAAAGTAAGCAGCCTGAAGACACACTCTCAGGTGTAGAACAAAGAATGTCTGCAAAAAAGTTTTCCTAGGCTGACATTTTAGCAGCACGTGATAGAACATATTGTAGTCTTTCCTTGGGGTGACTACATCAATGGCATATCTGCGATGGGGAGGATTTTAACCATCTGGCGAATTTTGCTATCCATCATAAAGCTATAGGCCAAACAGAGAGGAAACAGCTTAAATCTGGGAGTGAAACAGGTCGGTTTTTAGCTACCTCTTTTATTTGCTGCAGGATATTGGGCATGTTACTTATCCTTTCTGAGCCTCAGTTCCCTCGTGTAAAAAGGAACATAATAGCAAAAATTATATTTCACAAATTATAATTCATAAATTATAGGGCTTACATAAAGACCTCAGAACTGCATGTGGTGCATGATAAGGCTTAAAATATATTAATTGCCATCCAAGAAACATAATGTAGTTTTGAAAATGGAAACTTTTTCTCATATTAAAAATACTACATTTTCACGTTTTTAATGAAGAAACCAAGACCCATATTTTAAGCTAATAACTCAGTAACGAGCATAAATTTGATGCAGGCCTTCTAACTGGTGTCTGCTAATTAGACCAAAAGCCCTTAAACAGTGATGAGAAAAGAAAGAATTGAACTAATTATATGTAACGCTTCACTGCCCTACCTGAGATAACATCCCCATTATGAAAGTGACTCTCACATTCTTAATTCTTCAAAACAAAACAAAACAAAACACCACTTACTGAGTACTTGCCAGGTTCAAGGACCTGTGTGGGGTTTGAAGAGAGTAAATGATGCTTGTAACCAGAAGAAGCAGCCGTCAGACAAACGAAATGGGGAGTGGGGTGTTATCGGAACAGGACCTGTCATGAGGTGTGTGAGTGTCTAATCACTGTATCCTACACTGGGAACCAGTATGATATTGTATGAAAACTGTAATTGGAAAATAAATTTATAAAATGTAAAGCACCAAATGAGGTCTTTTATTAAATATTAAAATCAAAAGAACACATCCAGGAGAAAGGAACTTGGCCGGAAGTCCAAAGACCTGATTTATAGCCCTGACTTTTCCACTAAAATAGCTCTGACCCTGGAAAATCTTTCAGCTTACCTTTTCTGCGCCTGAAGTTTCTCATTGTTAAAAAGAGGTAATGATACCTCTTTGTCCTATGTCACAGGGGTATTGTGATTCTGAGCATGAAGTTAATAATAGACGAAGCTATTTTAAATACCTTAGCAATGTTAGTATTAGAAATAATAAGCAGGAGAGGGATTTCAATATAGCAACCACGTTTTACCAAGTTACTACCCTCGGCCAATTTGGAGAGCAGTGGGCAGAGTTCACGAAATCATAAAATGACTGTCTCCCAGGCTCCTCATCCTCCTGACTCCCCCCTCCTCAGATGGTAGTAGTAATTAAAGATTGCTAAAATGAGAATTTCCCTTCCCAACTTATTTTTAACTTTGAATAAACCACTCAGAAGAAATGGATCTTCGGCCAAGATGCTTTTGTTTCATAAAAAGGGCACGTGCCATGGCATGCGTGTTCTTGGGCAATGGTTCTGCCTATTCTGTGCCCTTACCTCCTGGCATAACTTTGCGGGTAAAAGGCATTGGGCCGTACCCATCACGAAAGCCCCAGTCAACGGGCCGCCCTCCTTAAGCCCTTACAAGCTAGCGCTACCGAGTCCAAACAGTGGGATTCAGGAAGCCACCCTGTAGGACCCAAGGCGATGCAAGCAGGACATCATGAAGTCGGCGGGACAAGAGATAACAAACAGGAAACGGGGGGGGGGGGTGCAACCTGCTTGGGGGTCCAGGCACTGCCCACCACTGACAAGGCCAGGGCGACTGCAACTCATTTTATCTTCAGTTTTATTGTCCAGATAGGAGGAGATTAAAAAACTGAATAATTTCGACAGTTCCCTCTTCCTGAAAGTACATGATTCCCAACAACGTCTAGAAGTTTCCTTTCTTCCTGCACCTACGTTCACTATGTCTAAGGGGTGTCAACAAAACTAACCACCACTCCCGTCTGAGGACCGCCCTGTTTTCCAGTTGCTCTGCTGGACCCTGGGCTCCCTCAAACTTGCTTCTTGGAAATGTCTGTCGTCCTCAGGGGCCTATGATGATGTCTGCATCACATCCGTACACCTTGGGGCCGTGGTCCGTTTTCCTCAGACACTTACTGGGCTTTTCCGCCTTTCTCCGGCCGGGTCTAGTCTCAATCCAAAGAACACCCCCTTCACGCTTATTTATTCTGTAAGTATGCCACACGAAACCCTTCGGTCTCCAGGCTCAGAAAAACAAAGGACAACCCCCCTGTGTCCTCACGTTTGTGTAATGGCATTTGTGTTCAGATTATGAAGCGTCTTACGTCTAAGTCACCGCACCCTCCCGGGTTTCGTCACCATCACGGCCTCCACCTGCAGCCCTTGCTGCCTCCACTTCCCGTCCCACACAGGCCTCGTCTTCTCGGCTCTGTCGAGCAGCTCAGGTTGTTTCCGTGTGTCTGTAACCTATAAAAAGAGCCCCCTCCCTTACATGTGCTCTCGTATCGCTTCTCTTCCAAGTTGTGCAGTCCGGTGACTTGGGAGGAGTTGCACCCCCTCTTCCCATGCCAGCTTCGTAGCAAAGAGACAGTGGTGGCTCTCCAGCACCCCCCCCCACTAAGGAGCTCCGTGTGGCCCCCCAGACGCTGTCACTTGCAGCGAATTTTCCCCTCCGTGGGTCAGTGGGACTAAAAACGTGTTTTGTGGCAGGCACTTTCTGCTTAAACACGCCCTCCATGTCTGTGCTTTTCGGAGGCAGGGTTTTGCTCCATGAACCCCAATAGCGAAGCTGGAGCCCGAAGCTGTGGGGAATTAGGAACGAGGAGCCTCTCTGCCTTCTGTGGAAAGTCTGTGGTTACCGCATCTAACCCAGTTGCCTCACCAAAGACCTGCTGTCCCAGACAGGTGACTCTTCTGGTTAAACACGAGCGACCTGCCAAGGAATGTTCTTACAATCAGATAATGGCTTGGTTTCGATTTCATCAAATTATATTTTAATTTAGTTCCATTTGAAAGCAGATAGTTATTCTCTTATTTGGGTTTCTGTGTGTAACTTCTGATCTACACTTAAAATGCTGTATAGCACAGGACAGTGCTGTTATCACCACACATTTGTAATAGAAATCAAGAATGAAAGGGATGCCAAATGTTCTCAAGGAAGCTTAAACTGTTTGTGTAATTAGGTGTAAAAATAATAGGTTGCCACTTGGAGAATGAGGATGTAGGTCAGGTGGGAATGCCTGCCAATAGGAGCCCCTTTCTTAGATTCTTCATTTGGAATACTTCCGCTAACTTCGTTGAGGCATTGGGGGTGGGGGGGGGATGATGTCATAAAGTGCCAGGTAAAGAGTTGGCACTGGAACCAGATTGCCTGAAGTTGATTTGATTGGATCTATTTGACTTGGGACACGTTATTTATCCTCTTGGGCCACAATCTTCTCACCTACAAAATGGGAATAATAATGGTTTGGACCGATCAAGTAATGCACATGAAGCATGTCCTGCTTGTCAAATTGTGAGTTCTCGGGAGTATCAGCCATCGCCACCTCCATCCAGATCATTCTCCCACTGTTACCATTAGACAAGTGGCAGGTCTTGGAGCACACGGTCACCTCCCCCTTGGGTCCCCTGTGCCAGGCAGGAGTGTACATTAGCAGCAAATGAATGGTTTGGCTGGTGTCTTTCTCCAAATTGAGACGGGGGGAGAAATACCAAGAGCTGAGATCTGCGGTATAAAGAGGACATTAAACAGTTTCTCAGAGTCCTGGTCTGTCTTACCTGAAAGCATTAACAGAGCTTTATATTTACAGAAATAGATGCCAAGTTTTAAACATTTTCTTCTTAAATGCTGGCGTTAGTATGGTAAGTTAGGTTACTTTGTTTTCCAGCTGTCGGCAGCTATTCTGAGCCTTTCCAGCCTATGCAATAGAAAAAGATGCAAAAAAAAAGACAAATGGAAATTTGTGTAAGGATTTTATGGGTAAGAAAACTAAGCAAATGAATGTATAGTTTATAATTTGGGGTACTACTTTGTGACACATTTAAAAATTATTACTCTGATGAATTCAAGAATTCCAGGTACCATTAGACTTCGTCCCTCTGTACAACATTCTTTATGTGCCATCTCCAAATCCAGGAATATCTGTCTTTTTTTTTTTTGGTTAGCGTCCAGCTGGTAACAGAAACCAGGAACTCGATCTCATTGCATAAAGCTGCTCCATTCCTCTTTGTGTAAAATACATCCAGCTACTGGTCCCTAGATACTTCTCCGAGAGAGTGCTTAAATTTTTTCCCTGTGGGGTGGCTTGAGGGTCATTGAGAAATAAATTAAAGGAAAAAGAAAATGAACTCAAGTACGTCTGATACAACTCGACAAGTCGATGTCTCTCGGTGGCTCCCGCAAGATCACCTTTATGGGAATCACCCAGGACGCTATTTAAAGTCCAGATTCCGGGGCAATACCAAACACATGAAGAATCAGAATTTGAATACGATGAAGGAGAAGGAGAATTATTATTTTTAGGTCAGGGCCCTGGGAATCTGCATGTTACCAGTGTCCACGGGTAATTCCTAAGCACGCACTGAAGTTCAGGAACCAATACTCCAGGCTCTTACTCTGTTAAGGGCATCATTTTAGGCAAATACAGAAATAATTCACAGGTGCTGACTCTTAGAACAAGTAATTTAGCTAGGTTTTAAGTGTCTTTCCAATTTACAATGAATAAATCTGTAACCCTTTTCCTATGTGAAAATGTTAATTAAATTCACTAATACTAAGTACAAATAACTATGACAACTAATATTACCAGGCCCGTGTTGTTACTTAAATGAAATCAACATTAAATGCTCAGGGTCAATTCTTGTTGATTGCAATGCATAGTAAAGATAAAAATATTTATACTCCTCTGTGGTTCTGATAACCGCTTTCTTACAAGCATCAGAAGCCAACGTTGAGACCCTGCGTTGGAGACCTGGCTCTGGCCAAAACACCATTCACGTGCTGGGGCATTTGGATCAGGAAGAGAATTTGGGAAGCAAAGAAAATTCATTCATCACAGTGTTCAACTTTAAGCAACTCGTCTAATCGGGACCTGTGACTGATATAGCGGTCCGAAGTCTTTGCACAGGGATGGTATAGCCGGGGTCTTTTTGAAGAAAACGTCAAATTATAGACAAATATTAACAAGATCATCCAGGGGTAAAATGAAAAGGAAGAAGCAATTAAGAGGCCCTGGAACAGTGCAGGCACGTTTTCCCCTTGCTTTTATGTTTCTGACTCTCATTTTATTTTTCATAACGGAATACATGTACGAGTTAAAACATCAGAGAGCGCAGACTTCAACAGAAAAAGGGAAGGTGCCCGTCGGGCCTCTCCTCACTCCTGATTTTTGCTTCCTGTAGTCAACATTTTCAACTCTTAGATCTCTGTTGGTATTGACTCCACATTTTCTTTATAAAAAATGTTTATCCTGCTTTCAAGACTTTCCCATTTGAAACACTACGCGCTGACCACTTCGCTGTGGTTGTTGAAAACGCTGCTCTTTTTCCGACCTCCCTTCAGCCCCGTTCTCCCAGTGTAATTATCCTGCCACCGTGAGTTACATAAATATCCAGCATTTCCCTCATTATGACCTCACAAATATTGTTCAAGGGGGAGTCACACAGCGCACCATTCTTACGTTTCCTCCGCGACCTTGCGCTTTTCCTGCAGTTGGCATTTGCCTCCTCTTTCCCTGCCTTCGGTTTTCTACGTCACCAATTCATCTCCCAGTCCTACCTCGCAACTCTAAAACTCTTACCAACATGGTCAGTTGTGCGTTTTCCTGGGGGTCCTGGATCCCCACCTTCTTCCACTCCGTTCCGGATTGGCTGCTCCCGAAGCCCTGCAGCAAGCTTCAGACGAGAATCCTCCTGCGGTGTCACGAAGGATTGCTCGCGCTTCCCTCCTGTGTCGGAACAGCTGGATGCCGGCCGACCAGGAACAGCCCTCGGCCACACCATCGGACCGTTCTCATAGTAACCCCGCAGCCGTTGCCACCTGGTGTGTACTGCTTACAGTTCCAGGGACCAGGTGGTACGTGCATTCTCAGTGGGGCAGTATTGCCCCCCAAAAAACAAAAAGTTGTTTTTGGACATGGGGAGTCCAAAAAAACCATATTCTTACAAAACGTACAGTACATAACAGTTACTACAGGGTACCCGTGGCATTAAAATTCCATGGGTGGCGGTAATTAGAGGGGAAACCGTCTAAAAAGGCTCCTGGGGGAGCAATAACGAAAACGAAGAGGCTGGGAACCACGGAGCTGGTGCAGCCTTTGCCACAGACGCCCCAGGACATGAGACGCCCTGTGAAGTGCCGCTTCCCCCATCTCCCCCTGCCGGGTCCTCGTGGGCGAGTCTGTTTGACGGGACCTGGGTGACCCTCAGAACCACCGCTGCAAGGGAGCCTGGGAAACACGGTCTCAGCTTTCTGGTGTTTAAAGCAGGGAAAGTGGCGGCCTGCAACTCCTGCTAAAGTGAGGTCTGGAGTTTCAGATTGAGACCCTTTGCACTTAGAACTTGTGAAAGCAGGGCTCCGTTTTCTTGTAAGTTCCAACGATGCTGAACTCCTGATTCTGTGTATGGGATCTGCTGGGGCGTTTTCTCCTTTCTCTGAAAGCCTTTCGGATATTCTCTGTCCATAGTGTTGACATTCTGAAGTTTTAACGATGTCTTGGGGCCGGTCTTCTGTATTCATGTTGCTGGGTATTTTGTGGGCCCTGCTAGGAACACATGACCTTCAATTCAGGGAAGTTTCCTCCTGTCTTTGACAATTCTGTCCCCTTCCTTACTTCTGCTCTCTCATAATGGAATTCTTATTTGTAAGATATTGGCTTCCTGGATTGAGCCTCTAAGTTAATTTTTTTTCTCTATGTTTCAGCTCTGTCTTTTCTCATGTAAGACTTTCTCAACTTTGTCTTCCAAATTGCTCCTGATTGGCTGGTTTTTCCCTTCAAATATTTTCCATTAAATCATTCACAAAAAATTATATCTATTTCCCTCTATGAAAATTCTTGTAATGAACAGAAGTGACAAAATAAGATAACAATAAAATATATTTCACACGGTTAAAAACGTCATGTTATGAGAAAGGGAATTTGCCCCAGAGAACACAAGCACTCAGCACACACCCAAACGGATGTGTCAAGGATGATGCGCCCATTAGCTGTGAAACACCCATATGTGCTTCACTGTTTACAGAATTACTAAGTCAGCCACTCACGAAATGTAAGTGAGAACATAAAGAAGAGACACAAGATCCACCTTGTGGTTCCAATTTTCACAATACCAGCCCTAGACTAGTAATAGCATCTTCATCAGCCCTAATTGTTCCATGTTTCCAAGGTAAAAGGAAAAAAACAAACAATTCTCACAACCCGCTGGCTGAGCAGGTTTCCCTGTCATCGCGGATTTCCCTGTTCTTACAAAGAGACTCTGACACAACTTATTATAAAATTGCATGAGTAATAATTATAGTAAAACAGCATGAGTAATGAAGAACAGCAAACAAACCCACACACATGAAAGTATAGGTTTGAACTTTTTTCTAATTGAATTACATGCCCATTAAATCAGCCAACTTTATGTAATGAGACAACACTATGTCAAAGAATGTGAATTCACATATCAGCAGTTTTCAAAAGTGTAACCTCAAATTAGTGTTTGTACACTTGTTGAGAATTACCAGTTAATTAGAAAACAAAAAGATACACATATTTATAATTAAAAATGTCACTTAATACACAAATAATGTTCAGATTTAAGTGTTGAACCACATTTACTTCTTCCTGAGTTATATTTGTCATCAAGTCTTTGTTACAAAGATTTCTTAAGAACATTAATTAGATCGCAGTAGTATTTCCAGTGTGCAATTTCTTCCTGTTAAGATATGAAAGTACAAACCTATTCTGAATATAGAGATATTTTTCAAAATAGAGGCACAAACATTTTGTCAGGCAAATAATTTAGTGAGAACAGTTGACCTATATCTTAAAATGTATAGGATCTCATAGTAAGTCCCCTGGCTTTTCAGGTTGAAGTACATCTTTGAGTTTCTTGAAAAGACACATGCTTTATTTGAAAGGAAGGTTGTGAGGTATAAACTCACCAAAGTATTGAAAACCCATTAGTCCTTTTAAAAACCAAGACTGCTTCTGAAGATGTGAGCAATGTGTTATAACATGGACATGAATTTCACACAATATTAGTTCTCCCCTTCAATGGTATTCCTGTAGAAGTTGAAATATGTCTTTGACCTTGGGCCATGGCCTCATTGGATGGTCTGTGTAACATATTCGATATTACCTCAGACATCAGATTCACAAAGTCAAAATTAGGGTTATATTTACAGAAGTAATGGGGATGTACCAAATGAACCATCCCTCTTTGCTGCTAACAAGGTAGAAATCCTGGACAGTATTTCCACCCGCGGCTGTTTTGACGTCTGTCAGAGCTGTGGCACGAGACACAGTTGTCATCAACCTTTAAAAAGCAGCACTGAAAGCCACAAGGCCAACCGTGGAACGCCTGTCACTGTGCTAACGCCCCCTTATCTGTAGGGACACCCGTTGCACGGCCTCCAGCGGTTGCCTGGAGCCTCAGATAGTCCCGAACACTATATATACTTTTTTCCCTAGAGCTGCGATGAAGTTTAATTTGCAGATTAGGCACAGTAAGAGACTAACAACAAGAACATAATCAAATAGAAGATCATCACAACATGTTGTAATAAAAGTTATATGAAGGTGGTCCCCCTCTCTCTCTCTCATGACCAAGCTGATGACCAAGACAGCGACTGAGTGACCCACGGGGGATGCTGAGCAAAGTCACACCCTGGGTGGGACCGAGCGAGACGGCGTGGGGTTTCACCCCCCTGCTCAGAATGGCATGCACCTTACAAAGTGTACATTGTTTATTTCTGGGATTTTCCATTTATGTTTTCAGGCCACGGTTGACCACAGTGATGTTAACTGAAACCACAAAGAGTGAAACCACAGAGAAGGGGGGTGCCTACTGTACCCCCAATGGGAGGTTCAGCGAAGCGATCTGAAGCGCCCGCTCAGTAACGCAGCGGGGGAACCGGAGCTCCGAGGCGACACGGAGCGACACAGAAGAAGACCCCTTCTGAGGCCGGGACCCCTCTAACTGTCTACACACGTTCCCGTCCGGAGGAGCCAACAGACCTGACTCAGCCCAACAAATAAGCACAATCGCTATCAACAGTCCCAGTTTTAGAAGTTTTAGGAATTCCACTTTTGCCTTTAAAATGTCCGCAGGCGACAAAATCCAAATGAAGCCTACACACCGCTCTAACCCAGCAGCTCACGGAGTCTTCTGAGAACGTTTAAACGTCCACCCGGAGTGCATGAAACTAACGTTTTCTTAAGTATTAGTTATCGTTCATTTATTCACAACAGATTTGTATTGTATACAAATTGTGTACAAGATTCTTGTATACAACAATATATTTATTGAAGAGATAACAGAAATGTATCCAACTGTGTTTCCATGAACTGCAAACCTCCTTTACTAAATGTCTAATTTTTACTTAATTCCCATTACACGTTACAGGAGCTTTGACAACTGGATGCATGGTACTCAATTATTAACTTTTCATTAGCAGAAATTTTGTTTGTAGACGTAAATAAAAACAGCTGATACCTTTTAAGGCCCTAGTGTAATGGTGAATTTAAATTTAGGTAGGCGTGACATAGGCAAAGATCAAATCAAAAAGACGTATCTTATTTCAATCAGTAACACGGGGGAACCCCTTTTATGTCCAACATTTTAATCTTTCAGTAACAAATACGTGTTTGAATGAGATTTCTTATAGCTTCAGTCTGAAAACTGAGCAATTTTAGAGAGACGGGGAAAGAAGACTGGAATGTTAAGGGTCTTTCCTCAAAATCATTAGCGTCCACAATACAGTAAGAAATGGAGATTGTGAAGCGAACCTCAAATTGCTGAGGACTTGGGCAGGCTTGCGGCCTCAACCGGGAATCTCGGGAGTGTGCTCCCTCGGCGCAGGGAAGCTTCGGAGAGTGTGGACAGATGGAGCAAAACCAACCAACCTCACTGCCGAAGCGGACAACTCCGGGGCGAGGGGTGGGGGGCACCGGTTCCCTCATGCTTCCCTGCACAGTCCCGGGCATGGTCTTCAGGGTGAAGAAAAATGTCACCAAAATGACATGAATACAAGGGTCTATGTGTGCGCATCAACAAATTGGCTCAAAATGTCACTTGTCAGATTCTTGGACCCAAATTATTAAAATGTCTCTAATAGCTGCAGCCTGATATGCTATCAAGCATTTTTTAATATATAGGAACTGACATAACTCCTAATTTTTTATTTTGCATGTTGCTTCTAGCATATAAAATTGCTTCAACATAACCAAATGTTTAACCACTGGTTTCAGAACGGGGAAAGCCACCTGCCGCCTTGTGGTTTAACAAAGGGGAAAACTGAGGCACAGAGCCCTGTATCAATTTGCCCAAGTCCAGCAGGTTACGGAGCAGCAGCGAAGACACTCCTTCGTGGACACATCTTCGTGCCCAGGGGTCTTTCCAGACGAAGCAGAGCTCCTACATGGTAATTTTTTTAAGTAATTAGTCATAACGAAAGCTTAGAGAATCAAAGTTTGGGGAAAGAAGGTGAGGAGATACGGAAGGGAATTTGGTTATTCTTTTTTAAAAAAGAATCATTTTTCAGTACGGGCAGGATAACACCACCACCAAAGCACAGTTTTTGCATTTCAACATAAATAAATAAAATCCTGATTAAAGTGGCAAATGAGAAAAAGGTTTTCTCCCTGAAAAAAAAAAACCTGTATTGTTACCGGGCACCCATGCAATACCGCATGGAGTATTGTCCATGTCCCCACCAGGGACAGCAGGAGGGCATGGGACGCAGCCTCTGCCCCTCCGGAGCCTCAGGCTCACTGTCACCCGAAGTGCAGAACAGAGACGTCCCAAGGATGCCACCCGTCCTGTCCAGCAACGTTTGGATGCCGTTCGGCAAAGACGTAGGAACGTACCTTTAAATAGAAACATTATAGACTCACTAATCTTTTAAATCTTATGAAAAATTTTGGCAACAGAATATATCTGTAGAGTCTATCATGCATATTCTGTTTATCTTGGTTTTATTTTTATTTTTCATTCTTTTAAAGATTTTCCAACATACGCAGAGAGCGATGCAGTAAATAACTGTCATTCGGCTTTAATAATTATCGATGTGGATCCAAGCCACTTTCATCGATACACTCCCCCCCCCCACCGTCCCTGGATAGTAACTGGAAAGCAAATTCCAGACATTATATCATTTGATCTATAAATACTTCTGCCTGTATGTCTAAAAGATACACACCTGAAAATATTAATAGAGACTTAATACCATGGGATATGAGTCTTCAAATTTCCTTGATTGTCCCATAAGTCTTTGCTCTTTTTGTCTGTTTAAATCAAGCGTTGGTCAAAGTCCCTGTGTTCGTCACTATCTCCTATGTAACTGGGCCAGCCGTTCGTCCAGACCTCAGATCTAGAACTGTCCAGTCTGGATTGGTCCCCCTGTGTCCCCGCAACGGGGTTGAACGTCTATTCCTTCCTCCGTGTTTCCTTTCACCTGGCAGGTAGAGAGCTAGGGCCTCAGATTCAGGATGGATTTTTTTTTTGGCAAGAACCTTTCACAGGTGGTCATGTGTACTTCCCAACATCAGGAAACAGACGCTGTTCAGTGCTTCCTTTTTGGTCACGTTAGAATTGTTCAGCGGACTCGACTGTTAATGGCCTGATCCTCCCTTGGCAAAGCTCCCATCAGCCTTGAATGAATGGCTTTCACAGCTGCGATTTATTTTTAATGCAATGCTTTGATAATTTGGTGACATCAGATCTTTCACATTCCCTGACTAAAGCCGAATTCTGCCTGGAAATACACCGATATCACATGGTGCGAGAGAAAGAGTGGCTCGTGTCTGTTGTCTGGGACCCCGCTGATCAGCCCCCCGTGAGCCGCTCTGGGGGCTCACCTTCCTCCCCCGCAAAGTGGGGGAGCCGTGGGTGACCGAGTTCTTTTCCGGCTCCGAAATGTTGCGGTTTCCCAGTTGTCCCAGGAATGGTCCGGGCTCCAGAATCGACCTTTGCCCTTTGCCTGGGTCTGTACACAGTTCCCACCCACTTCCCTGTCTAAATAGCTTCAAGGGTAAGAAACCTGGGGTGACATTTTTGTTCTTCCTGCTGACCCATGAATAAAAGGTGGCACACCAGCTGCTGACTCGGCAGGTTCGGGGCAGGGAAACCAGCGTCACCGCTTGGCAGGCAGCAGAGAGAAGCCTCTCTGGGCTAATCAGGCTTCGCGGTTTTCTGAATGCCCTTTGACATTGAAGTCAATTAGGTGTTTTGGAGATTTTAAAGAAAACAATCCCAAGTGTGCTCGGTTGTAGAGAAATCCGTGCATTAATTCTGATTTTTGCATGACCATAACTACCGTATTATTACCCTATGCAGATGCTGGACTTTTGACTAATTATCTTACTTCAAAAGCTATTGCTCGTGACTTATATTTCCTGAAATATAAAAGTAAGGAATACATTGACTTTAGGCACATGTAATTTGCAATACAAATGTACACAATGAAGCAAAAAATGGTACCCTTAAATCAGTAATTTAACACGCACATTGACAAGAGAAGATATTACTCACGGCTTTCAGTTCAAAGGAAAAAACCCAGATGCCGAAAGAGTCCCAGGAAAGTTGGCCAGTCTTCTCCTGTCTAAGGAAGAAGGCCTGTGTTGAAAACTGAGCACCAAAACACCCGTCTCTGTCCCCTAAGATTCGTCCGCATTGAAACCAAGGGAACATTCTACTGGCCTTTGATGAGCCAGAGCGTCCTTCAGTGTCAGAGGAGGGTCCCCAGGAGAGGCAGCAGCTGGCCCTTTGTTACATCCTGAAAATCTAGACTGCCTGAAAAAAAATCTGGATTTAAAACTCTTTTTTTAATTTATTTATTTTTAGAGAGAGGGGAAGGGAAGGAGAAAGAGAGGAAGAGAAACATCAATGTGTGGTTGCCTCTCACATGGCCCCCACTGGGGACCTGGCCTGCAACCCAGGCGCATGCCCTGACTGGGAATCAAACCGGCGACCCTTTGGTTCACAGCCCACGCTCAATCCACTGAGCCACACCAGCCAAGGCAGAATCCTCACAGTTAAGTGAGGATTTAAAACTCTTTGGTTGAGATCTTCCCCTCTTGTCATCGTCTAGAGAGCAGATGATATTTCATGTTTGTTTCAGATCGTCATTAGCAGAATAAGAATGTCAGAGGTCCGAGGCTTGGGGTGGGGGGTGGGAACCTGGGTTCATCTGTGGCTGCCTCCGACTGAAACATGTTTTGGAGACTGCTTTAATGCTTAATATATATGCTGTCCTTCGGAAATATTTATAGTTGACACGTAGGAAAGAAGGTGAAGCAGCATGAGGTTCAAAGTTTTCTCCCTCTCCGTCCGGGAGAACAGGCCTTCAGCCAGCCTGGAAGGTCTTTCCTCTTTAGTTTGGGAACAACACTCTGGTTACGGCTCTTGGGGTGAAGAGGATGTCAGCCGGCACCGTGGAGGGGGCGGGAGAAATAGGAGGCCTCGAGAACTGAGCTACAGAGCCCTCCTTGTTCTCAGTGAAAGGGCTCCGGTACGACTTCCAGAAACGGAGCCACGGGGCCCGACACTGCACAGCCTCGGTCCTGCGGTGAGCTGGGATTCACAGCCACACGGCCATGTGGGCTGGGGCTGCCGGCCGTTCACGGGGGCACCTTGGAAGGGAAGGTTCGAGGAACGGGTCTTGAACACTCGCTGGACTCTTGGTGTTAAACCTGTTTCAGAATAATGTCCCGATTGTCTTAGGGGACAAAGGGAGGAAAATGAATCGGTGTCTAGGATTCCATACTTACATTCTGTCCTCTGCTAAAGAACAGCCAGAGCTGGACAGGACTTGGGGCAGCAGAAACGGATTTTATTCAGAACAGTTACAATGGCAGAAAAGAGACCTCGGCAGGGAACAGGGCTCAGTTCTGAACACAGCTCCATTGTGCTCCAGGAGCGAGTCGGGGGCGGTGGGTGGAACAGTACCAGGAGGAAACCCCAAGGAGGTGGGGGCGTCCGGCCGAAGGGACCCAGCGGGACCCCGGCTGGAGGCAGGCCCGGGGCCCGACATCTGTCCCCTGGGGCTGGGGAGAGGTGAGGAAGTGCGTGGGGCCAGATGTCGCCGAGGGTGGGGACTGAGCCCCCAGGCCTCTTGCTGAGAGTGGTTCACAGGGAGCCTCGCCGCAGACGCAGAGGGGCCGGGGCCTGTTCCGGGGCCTCGCCGCCGAGGCTGGTCGAGAAGAGCGTCTCTGTCACTTCTTTCAAAACGGATTTGATGCAAAGTGTGATGACAATGCTGACGGTAACGAAGTCATTAGTGTAACCACAAAAATAAAATGACAAGGTACCACGGTAAGTGAGGGGAGGTCAGGAAATAATTAGAATAGAAATCTCGGCATGAGAAAATCCACTGCCAATAAGCACACAAGCAGCTCTGAGTTTCTGGAGGGCGGAGACTGTGACACGCTTTTCACCTTCGCTGCCTTAGCACACGGCTCAGGCCAGCTCACCCCGAAACAGCGGTTCCTGGCTCTGGAGTCCGAGAGAAACCACGCCAGCGTGCACGTGATGTGAAGGGCAGGCCGTGCAGGCCTGCCGGGAGGGCCACAGAGAAGACACAGCAGTTCCACGTGTGGCTGTGTCTCAGGTGGCCTTTTGATAAAAGCTGAGATGTAATGCGAAGTTGTCTGTCTTTTTTTTTTTTTTAAGATTGTATTTATTTATTTTTAGAGAGAGGGGAAGGGAGACAGAAGGAGAGGGAGAGAAACACCAACGTGTGGTGGCCTCTCACACGCCCCCCTACTGGGGACCTGGCCCAGAACCCAGGCATGTGCCCTCACTGGGAATTGAACCAGCAACTCTGTGGTTCACAGACCAGCACTCGATCCACTGAGCCACACCAGCCAGGGCGAAGTTTTCTTTCTATGATGAAGGTGCCAGTTGACTCCACGCTTTCTAGAGATTTGATTTGAGACAGAGATTAAACCTGCACAGCCTCAAGGAACAAGGCCCTTCAAATAGCAGCTGTCCCAACTTGACGTGAACTTGGTCTGGACCATGGCAAACTTGGGTCTGTGATAAGCAGCTGCAGGACAGACAACCCGCACTGCACATCGAAGGGGGCCCCACGCTCCAGTCACGAGGCACAGGCCCCCTTCTGTGAACACCCAGGAGCCTGGGCTGTATTCTCACCACCTGGAAGGCCACACCCTGGTGTCGCGTAGAAGACTTTAGTCATATAGAATACTCATCTTTCGGATTTGGCTTTTTCCACTGGAACGTCTGAAAGCCAACTTTACGTAAGAGTTGATCCAAACCGAATGTCCCTGGAGGTTATTTCCCAATTTTTCCATCATTGTTGAAAGTGTGTCTTTTCAAACCTCCCTGTTAGTCTCTGAAATCGGCCTTCCCACGAGGTAGTTTCGTCTGCCGCACCTCGGTGGCATCTTCCTCCATAGCATTCCAAAATTATCCGCATCTTTCTTTATTAAAAATGTCTCAGACAGCACATCAGAAAGCTAGTCCACACGATGCATTGGGGCGATTCCGGGAGGTCGGTGCTGCTGTGTACGTAGCAGGGGTCTCTGCGGCTTTACCTTGTCTGCCCGGGGTTTATCCTCTTAATTCTGTCCTGGAAGCGGAGATGCAGGACGCACTAAGCCTGGGCGGTCGGATGCCGTAGCCATTATCCACAAGCGGTACTTAAATTTAAAGTGATGAAACAAAATCTCAAAATACAGCTCTACTAAAAATTCAGTTGCACTGGCCATATGGAAAGTGCTCAACGGCCGAATGTGGCTGGTGGCCAGAGAACAGGAGAGAGAGAGAGAGATGGAAAGCAAGAGCACGTGCCTGTCATCACAGAAAGTGCTACGGCACACCACAGCTCTGAGGAGGGAAATCGGCCGCTGCCGGCACGAGGAATGCTGCTACCCTTACAGTCTCAGCTGAGCGGCTTATCGGGCCACGTGTCAGGAGCTTCCACTGTTCAAACCTGGTGCCTGCCCCCCAGGAACTCTGCCGAAAGCCTCAAGAGCTCCCCTTAAGGTAGCCAGCGGGCGGCTTCAGTCTGGCCACTCGCCGCCTTCGCAGTCCCACGGCCCTTGGGGACCACGGGTGGGCGGTCCGGACGGGCAGTCACAGTGCCTTCACGCGTAGAGCACTGCGGCTTTGATGGCACAAGCGCCTGCTCGGAGGAAAGGAGAAGACGGAGGGAGGCAGCTGAGGCCCCCGGTGGGGTCCTCCCTCAGCGAGGTCCCTATGGTGGGGCCGAGCCCTGTGGGATGACGCTTGTAGGTGGGCAGGCAGACGCCCCTGCAGCTCTCCGGCCCAGCACTCCTGTCCCCCCTCTCTCTCTGCTCTCGTCCCCTCTGAACCACGTGCACCTGCTCCGGTCACCGCTGCTGCTGCTGCTGCAGCTTGTCGGTGGCCATGTCCCCTGCTTCACAGGCGGGAGCTGCTCTTGGACGAGCTGCATGGTCCACCCAAAGGCTTCCTGGCTCAACGTTGCCCAGAGCCCGAAGCTGAGCGTGTCCGGCCTTAAATCGTTCTAGGCAATGGGCGAGCTTCGACTGTTCCACTTCCTGCACGTCCGGCGGCTCCCCGCGCTCTTCCGACCCCGGCTGTCGTCCTGTCTTGGGGCTGTTTCTCCAAAGACCCCCGGGCCGGAGAGCCAGAGCCTCAAGCTCACTGCTCACGGGTGCGGGGTTCCCGTGTGTACGTATGTAATGAAGTTTGGTTGTTTTCTCTTGTTGATCTCTCGTGTAGATTTGATGATTAGACCACCTGAAAGAACCATAAAGGGTAGGGGAAAGTTTTTTCCTCCCCCACTGTGTAAAAAAAAAATGTCTTTTTATTCTTCTAGTATATGCTACAGTGGGAAATAATCCAACCCAAGGAACAAGCTCTGCGAAGGCTCTGCCAGTTCACAGTTTCAGCCGCTAAAACGGAGACAGACGCTTTCGGATAGACCTTGTTTTTATTCCGAAACTCTTTGGACTCATTCGTACCTAAATCACGCAGTTAATCACCAGATTTTAGAAATATGTTTTCATCACTGAATAACGACGAGTCCCTAATACGGGTCAGGTGTTTTGATACGTTTTCTGTAAATAAGTCTGCGAAGTAGCTATTATCCCACTTTAGAGGTGAAGAACCTGAGGGCCAGAGACATCGGTCTGCCTAACACCTCCCCTCAGTAAACTCAATCGGGGATTCAAATCTGCATCCCTCTGATCCAAAAGCCTGTTTTTTGTTTTTTTTTCTGGTTGAGTGCCTTTGGTTTATGAACATGTTCAAAATAAAATCTAATTTTCAGAAACCCCCAATATGTGGATTGATTCCCTGGGCATTTGGTGCTTAGCACTCTCTTCTAAGGTAGGAGGTGATTTTATTTTATTTGGCTTTTGTTTTAAGGTTTTATTTATTTATTTTTTAGAAAGAAGGTGAGGGAAGGAGAAAGAGAGGGAGAGAAACATTGATATGCAAGAGCAATTTCAGTCGGTCACCACTCGTAAGTGCCCCAACTGGGGGCCAAACCCACCCCCCGGGACATTGAATGAGTGACCTTTCACTTTGCGGGACGATGCCCAACCAACTGAGCCACACCGGCCAGGGCAGGAGGAGGGCATTTAAGACAGTGGAGTCAGGTCCCTGCTGCAAGCTTGTATGTGAGACGCCCGGGGAGCACTGTGGGCAACACAGCACACCTCGCCGTGTCTGCCGGCAGGACCGCTGGTGTTCCTCATTTCGCCATGGCTCCTAGGCTGTTGAATATCCTACTGGGCGGGCACCTAGCTGCACAGAGCACACACATGTCCCCCCATCCTGCACTTAAGCAGCTCAGAGCTTACCGTACAATTGCACTCCGAGCTCCTCCCTCATAGGGTGTGACTCGGAGACTCTGAATCACCCCAGTGAACCCTGAAAAGCAAGCGGTAGATTCTGAGCATAAAGTGATCGAGTTGTCTAAGCAGATAGGGCTTGCCAGGTTACCTGGTTCAACCCCTCATGCCAGAGACAGAGACGTCGGGGCTCAGGGGCTCCCTGAAAGTCACAGAAGTACTCAGTGACCCCACTCAGGCGCTCCTCCCACGGGGCCACGCGGTGTTCACTGGTGAGGACACCAGTGTGGGCACAGTTCCCTGGGGAGGACCCTTCACTGAGTTTTGTGCCTGGGGGGGGGGCCAAGAGAACGGTACAGAAAGCTCCCGGGGTCCCAAGTTTTGGTAACCTAACCAGTACAGGTCGCAACAGTGCTACTTGTACAACATTTTACCCAATGGAAAGTTCCTCCCCAGGCGTTGTGTTCACCACGGACGCTGCCTGGCAGGTTGACGGCGTTTTATAGCATGAAGAATTCCTTCCTGCATTCCGTCTCAGGACTGGGGAGCTGAGCAGCCGGCAGGGGATCGGCATCCTCATTTTATAGATGGGAGAGCTCAAGTCCAAAGACATTCGGACGTCTTGCCACGCTGTCGGGGACAACGATGTGGCCGGGTTTGTGTCTGCCTCCTAACCCAGTGCCCGTGTCTCGCGATACCTAAGGAGAGACACCAGCACAGCGGGCTTTGATGGACTCATGTTAAAGAAAACCCAGGCCCAGGGCACACGCTCAGGGACCTCACCAACACGACACCCCCAACGTGCAGCAGAGCTGGTCCAGCGACGTATTTCACAAGACATTCTCCCGGCTCCAGCAGAGACGCCCCTCACCTTTGTTCATGCGCGCGCAGAACCCTGCGGATGCGTGCCAAACGCTTGCAGGCCGCTCCAAATTAGGCAAATCTCATTCTGCTGGGCGATGCAGCTGGGAAGTCCAATGTCTCGGACGCGTTTGCGTTCCTGCCAAGTTCAAATCCTGTGCATCTGTGTCTTCTTCCTCCCCTTGTGTAATGAGTTTGAATCTTTTCTGGAAGGTGCATCCTCACAAGGAGAGGTGACAGAGGTTCTTTCTCTCGTCCGCCTTATGATGAAGAAATTACTTGACAGTGAACAAGCGAAGTCTTCCCTGCCAATTTGGAACTGCACCAAGAAAAGAGCCGAGGGAATTTCCAAGAGAGAGTTCAGAACTCAACCCTTAAAATATGAGTAAGACATTATGGCTCAAAGGAAAACACTCTGTTTTCATGAGGGTGGGGTAGAATTTCAGGGAGCCTGCTGGTGAAGATGCCCATGTTCCTTTCTTCTAAGTGTCCAGACAGATAAAACTTCTAATAGTATCTTCAGGAGACCATGGTGGAATCGAGAGTGGGAAGGTCTAGGTTAAGTGTCAGACGATTTTTTGCTCTTATTTAAGTAGATTATAGTGGTTTGTTTTACCATCTGTGAGTGTAGCAGAAATACCTACTGTTGTAAATTTCCATAAGTTCACCGGTAGCTTTTAGACTAACATTTTCAAGGCCAAATTCATGAATCCCGATGCAACTGTTAAAGAAATACGTCAACATGATGGTCGGATAGACCAGCTGCCTTTTTGCTCCACCTTTGGGAGATGCCATTTCCCTGGGGTCTGCTGTGTGACAGAAGTCATTCTGCTCTGCTTCCAGATCCAAACCCTGCTGCCACTGCCGGACAGCATCTCAACGCATCTCAGAGCCCTGGCTGCCTCGTATGTTGCGTGTTTATCATGTGGGTTATTTTAATGGTCTCCCTAGATAAAATTTAGTCTTTGACTATGAAACCATGTTTTTTAAAAGCGCGATATCCTCTGTGGACACTGCGCATGGAAGACACAGGGTCTCCAGAGACACCTTGAATCGCTTAGAAGAGAGAGCGTGGATCTGCTCTGCTGGTTGGGGACCCCGCCGGAAAGGTCACTTTTCCTTGCGCAACTCTGAAGCTCCCAACCATGTCTCAGTCAGTAAGGAAGCTCTGTGCGTAGGCAAGGGAACCACAGGTTTCTAAAATGCATGAGCAGCATCTCAACGGAGCGTGAAGGAAGGAGGCGTAAAATGAATATTCAAGACTAACCAATAGTTTAAATGAATAGCTGAATACATTCAGCCCATGGTGTTAAATTGATGATATTTGGAGATAGGCTATGGTACTTCTTGGAACAGCCTGGGAAGAATGATTATGCCAAGCAAAATAATTTTCAAGCCTGGATAGGAAGCTGGCATTTGAGTGGGCCGTGCGTGCCAGGATGCAGCCAAACAAATCGATGCATCCGGGCGCCCTCCGGTGCATTGCACAGCCTCCTCTTTGCCAATCTGTTTGTTTGCCAAGTTTTTATGGATTACTTGGGAGAGTCACTCTGAACTTTAGCTTTTGAGGTTTTCCCGTCAGTACCACCTCCCTGACTTTCTAAGAACTCCTTCCCCCTGCGTCTGATGTCGTCAGTTTTAGGAGCTTCTGTGAAACTGGAGAGAACTAGGAAGGTTTCTGTTTCCCTGTCCTGTGGAACCCTTTCCAAGACAACCGAGAATGCAGTAGCATTTTCACCTGCAGTAAAGAGCAATTTCAGATCCAAGAGAGGCTTGGGAGGCCTGGCTGGTGTAGCTCAGTGGATTGAGCACGGGCCTGAGAACCAAAGGATCGCGGTTCGATTCCCAGTCAGGGCACATGCCTGGGTTGCAGGCCAGTTCCCGGCAGGGGACGTACGAGAGACAACCACACATTGATATATCTCTCCCTCTCTCCTTCCCTTCCCCTCTAAAGATAAAATAAAAGAGAGAGAGGTTTGTGAGACGTGCTAGACCGCCCTCCCAGGAAGATGAAGCCCTGCGCTTACTCATCACACTGGTTGTGTGACAGTCACAGTAACACAGTCTTGAACACAAACACACACAAAACCCCCGCAGCGTCCGCAGGGCCTCCACTCCCTTTCACCCATCTCTTTACTTTGGGAAATGCTAGGAAAATAAGGCCACAAGGGACTTCCTGTGTTGTCCCCACCTCTCTCTCCACTTGAAAAATCACCCAAAAACTCCAACAAGGAAAATAAAAATTAGAACCACAAATTGCATCTTTGATAAAGTCAGGAGACTTCTGAAACCCCAAAACAAAATTCACTCTCCCCCCAAAAGTATTGGCTTACCATCTGATCACACTGATGCGATCGTCCACAACCATTCCCAGTCCTACCCCAGCCCGGGCACGCACATCACACGGAGATGCCCACCACACACACCACCCAACCACACATGGAAATACACACACACACCACACGCACACCTTCCAGTCTGGTTCTTTGCATCCCACTGTTAAATTAGAGATTTGAGGGTTGCTGGGCACATGGAGAAAAATCTCAGCAAGAGGCGAAACTGACCAAGAGAGAAGAAGAATTCAGCGGAAATGAGTCCATGTTAGCATGAGTTCATGTTAACATCCTGAGATGAGATAAACATTATATCCACACAACAGGAACAAAAAAATTATTTATTTTTAAAGGTATCATCCCAGAACAAGAGAAATATCATCCCTTTGAAATTAAAAATAGATGGCCTAAATATTTTTAAGTCAGTAGAAGAATTGAGAGATGAAGTTGAAGTACAGCGAAAAGGTGGAGATGGACGAGAAGAGCAACAGGCGCACATTTAAAAGATCGCCCAGGAAGCCCAACATCCAAGTGATGGGCGTGCTGCAGAGAGAAGGCTGAGGGAGAAATGACCAGAGAAGCGAGGAAAGAAAGTGCCCTCCAGCTGAAGCACGAGTCCCAGGATGAAAGGGCTCACTAAGTGTCCAGCGAAATGCACGACAAGACGATCCAGAACAACGCGTGTTTCAATGAGAGTTCACTGTGCCGTGCACAAAAAGGATCACGAAAACGTCTGGAGAGACACAGTGGGACGGAGGCCAAGGATTCTGATGCTGCACCAGAGCAACGTGGACATCTCAAAAACACTCGGAGGACCAGGAACCAGGGCGCCTTCAAAGAGGTTGGGTGAGGACAATTTGTAAACACTAGTTCTAACCCCAGCCAGGAGGTCAGAGATGACATTTTTAGGCACATAAAGATTAAAAATAATCGATCGTCCGTGCATTTTCTCAGGAAGTTATTAGGGTCTGCATTCCACCCAAAAGCAAGAATACATTAGCGTAGAGGAGTCTGGGATGCAGGAATCGGGTGAGCTGACAGGAGAGAGAGGTCATGGTGAGTCTCGGGACTAATTGAAGGGAAGTCCAAGGCAGCCTAGGCCAGAGCCAGAGGCCTGAGGGGTCCAGAGCATCACCAAAATTTTCAGGGAGAGGATCACCTATGTAATTCGTGTGCAGAGTGCTGCAGAGTTTGGGCAGGGATTTTTTTGGGAGATACAAGTGCAGATTGGGCAAGGAGACAGATACCCCGAAGGGATGTCGTGGGGCGGGGGGAGGAATTGCTAAATTAACTGATAGGTTTGGCCTTCCGGAATAGCGGCTATTAGAGGTATGAAAACACGCAGGCATGGTTTGGAGGAAGTAAAGTAACAGCAATAACAAAAAGGAAGCAACTGCTAAGTCTTGGAAAAGCAGGTTTACAAGAAAAGAGACAACAACAGCACGTCTCTTGGCTCAGCAGAGAACGTGTTTGCATAATAAAGTTAGTATGGAATAGTGGTTGAACCGAAACTTTTAAACCTCTATGAGGTTTTCAACAAACACTGCTGGGACAATTGGATTTATACACACAAAAGAATGAAGTTATACCCCAGCTCCCATCTTACACAAAAAATTAAGCCAAAATGGCTCATACACCTAAAGTTAAGGGCTGCAACTATGAACCTCTTTTCAGCTCAAAAAATCCACGTACCTCTGAGAGGCATCCCAGGGCGATTCATTCCGAACCCCTGCACCCCCGAAAGGCGTCTTTAACATCCACCTTTTGGAAACATTTTTGAGGCTACATAATACACCTGGTGTGATTTTTATGAAAACCTTGTGGGGCAAGATTCCCACTTTACAGGGGAGGAAAATGGCACTCTGAAGCTGGTGACAGACATTTTCAGTGACCGGAGGGCAGAACTGCATTTTAACTCATCATCCTGTGTTTCACGAGACACGGCCCTTTGGGATTTTCTCCCCGCCCCCCAAATGCCTTCCCAGATGCCGACAGGCTGCCAGCGAGATCGCTTCCTGGACTCCCCGGGGGCCCTGAGCCCCGTTCAGTTCAGGGGACGGATAGCTCCCACTTGTCACAAATCTAGGCCACGTCCTTCTCTCCAGCAATGTGGGTCCTAGTTCTCAGCCAAGTGCAAATCCGGGCGAGTGATGCTTGGTGTCTACCCCCTCCACCCCTCTAAGGTGGAGTCTTGCTGGTTCCGAAAAATGCCTGCCCCCGAAGTCCTTGACTCCAGAATGTTCTCTCCCTCTGTTTGTTCTCCCTCTCATGCTCTTCTCTCGCATGACATTTCGTGTTCCGTGTGATCTGGTTTGGCTCCCTGTGACCCGTCTGTGGGAGGAGGTCGGCCGAGAGGGTTCGAGACCATTGAGGATCTCATTGCCAGTGCCCGGCGTGGTGCATGGAATGTGCTGGGTGAACACTCTTTCGTGAATGGATGTCAGGGTCATCGTTCACTCCCCAGGCAGAGGAGCAAGTGTCCATTTGGTTCTGAGTCTTGGAGTGGCCCAGCACCGGCAGCGACTCAGAGCGTGCTTGCTTCTGCTTCTCCTTCAGCATGCGAACAAGCAGGAGATGTGATTTCTGACCCCACGGAGCTGAGTGTTATCGCAGATGTAAAACATACCGAAGACTCGGTTACGATTCTGAGAGTACATGACAGATGCCAAAGAAATCGCACAAGCGGAAGTGACAGAGAAAACCAGAAAGGTCGTTTCCATTGTTTGGGGAGCTCTGCAGGAAGTGGGCTCGGAAAGATGGCTGGGATTTAGGGAGACAGAGTGAAGAGGATATTCAAATGAGCAGAGACTTGCGAGGAAATGAACAGGACGTGCTTAGGAATCCAGAGTGAGCTGGGCTGGCTGGAGAAAAAGCTCCCTTAGGAAACCAATAAGAAACAATGTTGCAAAGGTAAGAGAAGGATACATTAGAGCTTTGAGTGCAGTTCTGAGGAGTTTGGATTTTGTTTTATAAGAAATATGCACATATATTAGTTAGGATTACTTCTGCGTCTAACATAATAAACTCAAGCTAGTTTAAAAGGAGAAGGGAATTTTTTTTTTAGAGAATATGAGATGTCTTGCACATGGTAATGACTTAAATGTAGTTGTTGCACTGAATTGAAATGTCAGAATAATACTCCTTTAAGATGGATGGGGAACAATAAGGAAACGAACTATAGGTGTGCTGAGGAGGAAAAGAGGGTGCTTGTAAGAACATCTGTAAGATGTTGAGATGGCTCTAATTCGGTCATTGTTGTTCTACTCCGCGTTCCTTGGGGCGCCTTGACCTTTCCCCAAAGGCATGTTGGGGACAGAGTGGAGTGGAGAGCTGAACCTTCTGGCTGTTTCTCTCGGGCACCTCTGCCCCCAGGGCCTGAGAGAATGGGGGGGGACGTTTTCACGGGACAAGCGCCTCCCTTTCTCCACTTTGCCCCGTCAGCAGGCGCACAGATGACTTCCATCGCATCTTCCTTCCGCCCAAGGCAGGGCAATGTTCAGTAATTTTGTTTCTTTTTAAAAATGGGAGAGAACAATTCCCTGTCTGATGGATGGTCATAATTTCTGCGGTGCACTTTCCTTGACTGCACATCTCAATCTTATTTTATTTTGAGAATTAATACAGAGGGCGGACTCACTCAGCCTGTTAATATTAGAATAAGCAGCTGTGAAAGCAGGAATTGTTTGAAAAGCTCCGAGTAGAGGTCAGACAAAACCGCCATCACTTTATTTGTTCAAAGGAGTTTAAAAAAACAAATTAGAAGGAACATTGAGATCAGAGGGAAAAGCCGTCTGGGAAACGTGAATGAGCGCATTTTCCCACGTCCTTTTATTTCCTTTTAAAAAACAGTGACTAACTTGTGCGACTATAGGAAGAAAAACTTACTGCAACTACTATTCTTCCCATTCCATTCACATTATTCCTGCTTAGAATCTTTTCAGATGCAATCACGAACTTCACAGGGTCGTCAATAAGGCACAGCTAATACGCTTGCTGCTTTTTTATTTTTACTATAAACATGCCTGTGCGTTGACTGTGGCTGTCACATGTGTCGTTTAGCGCTCCATCGTGTCGACGGAGCCCCTCCGTCCTTGGGGGCCGAGAGTGACGAGGGGGCTTAACGGTGCCACAAGGCTTTGCCCCAACGACGCGCTGCCCGGGTGCGTGTAGGAGAGCGGCAGCGCGGAGCCTGACCGAGGAAGAGCAAGGGAAGTCCTTGGGTGAAGGCTTCCGCCGTGGCTGCTATTTTCAGGAGCAAGGTCTTCTTAGTAACTTTGTTTCTTTGTTTGCTTGTTTTTACCCTAAACACCCACTGGGGCATAGTTCATTTCAGAGAGCTGGGAGAGCAGACTGGGGAGCTGTGGGTGCCAGTTACTGAGTTACGTGCTGTCTAGTCGTTCTAACTCACCCCTTTGCACCCCACGTTGTCATCCTGGAGCCAGGACTCTGCAGACTACACTTTCCTTTTGCAGGTGGCTCCATGTTTGGCTGTGTTGGTAGGAGCATTGGAGGGGGATGTCTACAAGGCTGGAAGGAAGAGGGATTTGTTTCTTCCTGGTGCTTCCGGTGCAATTTCCTGTCTCCTGTGTGTGACTTCCTATCTACTTCCTGTGTGGCTCCTGTCTCCTGTGTGTGACTTCCTATCTACTTCCTGTGTGGCTCCTGTCTCCTGTGTGTGACTTCCTATCTACTTCCTGTGTGGCTCCTGTGTCCTGCATGTCCCTGTCTGCTTCCTGTGTGACTTCTGTCGGCTGTGTGTGACTTCCCGCCTCCCCGCTGTCCCTGTGAGTGCACCTCACTGTACTTCCTCGCCCTTCTCAGAGGTCTGGGTTCCTATTTGTCATTCTTTCGGGCTTCCTTATTTTTTGCCTTCCTTCTGGTGAAATGAGAACATCTTTACATATTGCTCAGCAATGAGCAGAAGCTGGCAGGAGGGGATCGGGGAGGTGCTGGTCGAAGGGTCTGTGGCTTCACTCTGCAGAATGGACTCAGACAGTTACACAAATCTGTCCGCGCACCGGGGCCGAGGCGCGTCCTCCGGAATTTGCCTGTTGAAGTCTTAACTCCCAGGACCTCAGAACGTGACTCTGCTCAGAGGCAAGGTCCTTAAAGAGGTGGTTAGTTTAAAGGAGGTCATTCGGATGGGACTTAATCCAATATGACTGATGTCTCTACAAGAAGACAAAATTGGGACACAGACAGAACAGAGGGTGAGCAAGTGAAGACACGGAGAAGACGGCCACCTACAAACCAAGGAGAGCGGCCTCTCAGAAGAAACCAGTCCTGCCAATGTCTTGATCTTGGACTTCCAGCCCCCAGAACTGTGAGAAAATAATTTCTGTCGTTTAAGCCACCTGGCCCGAGGCCCTGTACTTTGTTATGGGAGCCCTAGCAAACTAATATACTGGGTAATAACCGGTATATATTTTTATTCATCATCCAATTTGATTAAGACCCATCGAACTGGATGAATTTGAGCACCTTACAATTATGTTTTGAAGACAGACTAGGTACCACTTGGGAGTTCTCTTGGGGTCTGCTGTAGAGGATGAAAGCAGGCGGACACAATCAATAGCGCTGTGCAGAAGAGAGCGGAGCGGGGACCCTCAGCGGCCCTCCGCATGGGCCCCGGGCTGGGGCCGGGCGTCCCCTCGGTGACAGCGTGCTGAGATTCTCTTTCTGGAAGCCGAGTGGGTGTCTTGACTGGGTTTGGGCCAGCAAGAAAATTTGCTTTTTCCTGTTTGCTAACGTGCCACATCTGAGAGGAGCAGTATAAAGAATTGCCCTTTGGTCAGGAACATGTGAGTGAGTGTGTGTTTGTGTGTATGTGCACTCACGCTGTAGTCCTAGCTGGCCTCTTATCATCTGTATTCTTTATAGCTGAGTCTCACAGGCTCACGGCTGAGATGCTCTAGGAAAAGAGGCTCATGGATAATGGGTCTCTTATCACCCGGGTTGGAGTGATTTTTTTCTGGCGTGAACTGGAGTAGAATGTCGGTTTCATCGGCAGAAGACTCTGCTACAACCAACGCCAGGGACTTCACCTCACTGGTCACAGACTCCCCAGCCTGCAAGGCCGAGTGGGCCCCATGGTGCGAGGGGTCGGAGTGGGGGCTCGGGAGTCAGGGTGACCAGCTTTGGAGCCTTGGCTCTTCCGAGTACGCGCTCTTGCACGCGTGTCCACCCTCCAAATCTGTCTCCGGGACCATGAACAGTAACAGCAAGAAGAGCACTCACTTAAGGCCCCGGGGGAACAGAGCCCATGAGCCACTGGGCCTGGCGATGCCGAGCGCCGAGCACACGCTGGTCAGGACGGCTGCTGTTGCGATTATTGGGCTCCTTAGAAACGGAGGCGACAGCAGCAAGTCGAGTTTTCACGGCCCCTCCCCACGACGGTCTCGGCCTGGGGTGGCTTCGCAGCTCCCTCGTTCCCTAACACTGTTGACCCAAGACCACAGATGGGGGACAGCAGGGGACACTAGCTTAGGACGCTTCCTTCCTACGGAGCGTTGTCCCAACGCCGACTGGAACAATCTTCGGAGGGTGTGAGGGGTCGGGGCTCCGTGCTTCCCCACGCCCACACCGGGGGCCCCGCCCCCTCGGCAGAATGCCCACCCGCTCTAATCAGGACCTCAGACCCCAGCACTCAGCCGGCACCGCTCTGGAAAGGTGGACGCTAACTTCCCCACCCGGCCCTCCACCCTCTCGGGACAATGGTCCTGCTTCCCTCTGTCCATTCACAAAGACACCTCTCCGTACCCACAAATAAACTGTCTTTCATCTCAGGAGTATCTTCTTTCATAATCGTCTTAATTGCAGCATCTGATTTCTTTATATAATAATAACGCCAACATCATTACTAGCTTGGACCTTATTCAGTTACCGGGGGCAGCTCACTTTCCTGGCATCCCCATCCTCTGTTGGTATAATTTAGCTCTAATTGGGTTTTCTCTGCGGGCGTCTGGCCAACCCCTCCGTGTCTTCTCGGCCACAGTTCTCTCCTGACAACTCTCCCTGCTGTCCCCGGCTGTCTGGGGACGTTTGTCATGCAGTGCAGTCTCGCCAAGGTACAGAGCATCTTTTTTTTGTCAGTCTTTCCTTTCCCTTTGATAGCAGTAGCTGCTGCCAGCCTCCTTTAAATAATTGCGGTGCTTCCGCAAGTGTAGGTGTGTGGTCAGGGGCAGTTTTCATTGTTCTGTGCATTCTCGTTGATGTTTTCTTTGATGTGCTCAGCTTGGTGTGATGCTGCCTTTGGCTCATGTTCTACTAAGCGGTGCAGTTCCAGGAGCTTCTTTGGATGACACACCTGTCTCGCGAGGCTGCGCCAGGCTGAGGGTGGCTTTCTCTAGGTCGGCCTATTGAAACAAGACATCTCTGGCATCCTTATCAGGGCAGCAAAGCACTAATTTTATTATAAATGCACTTTATCTAATTTGATCTTTAACTGGCAGCGTATCCGGAATACGGCACTTGCTCAATTTTCCAGGGAGCTTAGAAAAAGACTTTAAATGAGAACATTACAACATTCACAACCATTCGATGGAGACAGTCATGATCACCCCTCATTTGGACTTCCTTGTCAGCAAGGAATCTGGAAGCGAACAGTGGGTGACAGAAGAGGTGGGGTGCTGGAAAGGGCGCCCGCATTTCCGGTGGGGGTGGGCGTCCTGATTCGGGGCTCTCGGGGTGCCCACGGCGCTGAGGTTCTGTGTTCCCTGCGGCCCATGGAACCCTTCAACAACTAGGCGTGCATGGGTGTGCTCTTCTGCCTCATTGCGTGCCCATCGCCCTGCGGTGTTATTTGCTAGCGAATACCTGAGTGGCAACAATGCCCAACAAGGAAAGACCAGGTGATAAATCACAGCATCTTTGGATCAGGGCAAACCTACTCTACGATTTTTTACGACTTTAAAAGCAAACCAATGAAAAAGTCTACCTGTGCCAGGTGCCTCTCTTGCTCCACTGCAAGTCACGTGGCTCCTGCCACTGCTGCCTGACTGGTTTGCTCCAGTTCTGGCCAGTTTCACACAGGTGCCGCCGGACCTTGCCCGAGGCCCACACATCTCACCTCTCCCTCCCGCTCAGCACTTCCTGGGGGCGGCGACCGGGAGACCTCAGGCAGCCACGCACACCCACAGGAGGGGCCCCCTGTGCCCCCCGACCAGCCGGGTGTGGGAGCCAGGGACAAATGCTCCTTCTTTTTCTGAGACATGTTTCCTTGAGGCTCCTGTGACCCACACATGCCATGGCCCCACGGGACAGACAGAGAGCTGGTCACTTCTGGTGGTAGCTGATGGGGAAGGATAATCAGAAACAAAACCTTCTCCAACCCAGAAATCGCCCGCACAGAGGCAGTAGAGAAAGAGAGTGCTTCTGTTCCCGAGTGAGCATTAAACCTGAATGGGGTGGGTGTCACCAGCAACCGGCTGAGAAACTGCAGGGCAAAGGGCTCTGTCCCCTCTACCACCAGCCCGTCCCACGCATGACCTTGGACGACCAGCAGCTAGTCCTTGGGGGCTGGGACTCGACGATACCAGCAGTCACACCGCAGCCGTCCAGCTTCACCTGGTTCTGTCTTTGCGACTAGAGGGGCTTTTGCACGTTGGAGCCCACACCCCCCCCCAAGTTAGGCTTCGACCCCTCCCAGGAATCGGGAGGCAGGAGAGCTCTCCCTTCTGAGGCTTGTACTTCAAAAAGATGTTTGCCTTTTAAAGAAGGGACCCCCACGTTCTTGAGAAAGGCATTCCTGAGTCGTGAGGCTAAAAATAAAGGGGCCAGCGGGCAAAAGGCCTGTCCCTCCTCCAAAGGAGGTGGGTTAGTACCTGCGTGTCTTCTGGGGTTAATGCTCCGAGAGGAGAGACACCCCCGTTTTCAGCCTCTTGGTCCTCGTCTGCGTGCGGGCTTCCACGGTATCTGTGCGGCCACGGCAACAACGCGCCTGGGACCGACCTTCGCTCCTGCCTGGCCGGCCGTCCTTCCCTGTCTCCGCTCCCCGGGGTCCCTGAACCCAGGTCCACATCCTCCGGAGCCTGTCACGCAGGTAGGGCGCTCAGAACAAAGGCCCTCTGCTGAAAAACCCGCTCTGCGAGGAAAGCACCACAATCAAAACAAAAAGGTAAAGACATCGGGGAAAATATTTCTTCCAAATGAGGGACAAAGAATGAATATTCCCAATATATTAAAAAACTGAGAGCTAAATGAAGATACTAACCCCTCCCAAACTGCAAATTTAAATTGGAAACCTTTCCCCCGACCAGTTATTGAACAATTTTTTTAACATGATATTTAATTGCATCCGAGATGCACGAATTATACAAAGTACCATCATGTGTCATGAACTGTTAAGAAAGGGAAAGTGCCACCTGTTTTCAGTCGCAACTTGGTTTTTCCGCTCGTCCAGTTTCACTAACATGAGCTGATGTGAACGCGCCGAGCCGTGAGCGTGGGCTCCTGGAGTGCGAGTCTCTAGTGTCCGCCGGTCAGAGCCGGAACTCAGATCCAGAGTCTCTCCTCCAGAATTTTCGGCAGCGCCGGGTTCCCCGCAGCCGGAGAGACAAGCGACCTTACGGTTCATCGCCCAAATGCTCGGCAACTCAAGTGGGGAAAACAGAAAATCCGCTGCAAATGTAACAGTAGCACCTGCAACCCTTTACGGGCCGAGTCCCAGCAACACGCACGTTTCATGTCTCTTAGCAAAACTTGTTTGCTGAGAGTTTCGTGTTTACAGAAGAGAAACTGGGAAAACAGTACGGCGTTCCGATGGAACCCCCACCTCGGTGTCCGTATCCCTGACGTTGCCCCTTAGCGATCCCGCAACCGGCTGATGTACCAGATCGCATCCCTGAGCAGGGCCCCGCTGCCCTAACGTTGGTCCCAAGACAGCCCCTGGTGCTTCTCGGTCGTCGCGTCCTCACACTCCTCTGCTGCGGCCGTTTCTCAGACTTCCTCGTCTTTGACAGTTTTGAGGGGCCCTGGTCAGGCGCCAGGTGGGATTTTACAGGTGTTTTCCTCACCATCAGCCCCGGGTTGCAGGCTTCGGGGAGCAAGGCTGCAGCAGGAAAGGCCCGTTCCAACACACCTTACAAAGAGGGGTGCGGTATTAGGAACAGGCCTCTCCGTGGTGGCGGGTGCTGGCCCTGGTCACCGGGCTCGCCAGGCTGCTCTTCCCCCACCAGGGCCGTCCCACTGGGGGGGGGGGTTCCGTGCCGCCCCCACTGCAGGGCGGGGGTGGTGCTGCCCCCGCTGGAGGGCGGGATCTCTGTGTGAACAACTTGGGGTTCCTCCGCACGTGAGAGCTGCCCCCTCTCCCTCTCCGGCAGCCCCTGGTCCGTGTGTCTTCTCGGCAGCGCCGCCTTCCCCAGAACATAATACAAGTGGGTCCACACAGCGAGTCACCTTGCAGATGGCTTCTCTCAGCCCGCAGTTCAGAACGCAGCCTTGAGCGTCCCTCCGTGTCTCAGCCAGGCCTTCCACTCGTCGCTCTCTGTCGAGGCGAGAGCCCTGGGCCCCCCGCCGTGCGTCCACAGGGAGAGGCAGAATCGCTCCCGGGTACACCGAGCTGCGAGGAGGCTGGGAGCTGTGCCCTGCTCGCACTCCTAGGGGTCCGGTCCCGGAGAGGGGGAAGGGGAGGCTGGGTGCCGGGGAGCGATTATCCGTCGCAGCCGCGCTGCCGCCGTGCGGAGATCCAGCATCAGTGTGCCCGGCGGACTCCACGGTCGCAGCCCTAGTGCCCTGTTCTCCCAGGCATCCGCGCACCCGTCCCCACCCGAGGGCCCCTTTAACGTGTCCCTCTTCTTCCCCGCCCTTCCCAGGCTCAACGAATGAGTCGACTTCTCTCACCGAGACCACGCCCTTGGAAACTCCAGGCCCCGACTGCCATGTTCATGACAATACAGCTCGTCCCCGTGGGGTCCAGACCTTCCCAGCAGGTACCCAAGTCTGTCTGGGAGGCCTGGTCTCCAGGGCATCCTGCTCCGGCCCGGAATCTCCCAGCCTTTCGTGCACCAAGAGCAGCACGCGTGTGGCTCTGCTCTGCTCTGCTCCGCGGGCAGGGGGAGCGCAGGCGTTCGGGGGCCGGGAGAAGTGTGGCCCTGGAGTGTCTGCAGCAGCAAGAGCAGACCGCAGGGCACACACCAGTAGGTCTCCAGCCCACAGTCGCTCATGAAGGAATCTCCATGCCACGCCTCTCTCGTGGGCTGACTCATGTCCCCTAAAATCACGTGCGGCTGTCCCAACGCCCAGCACCGCGCAGCATGGCCGCGCTCGGATGCAGGGTCTCCGAAGAACGTGAAGTTAGAACAGGGCCCCGAGGGTGGCCTCGGGGCAGTGGGACTGGTGTCTTCGTAAGAAGAGGAGACAGGACGCAGACACCCACGGGGACGACCGTGCGAGGGCACGAAGAAGACGAACATCTGCCAGCCGAGGGGGGAGACCTCCGGAGGGGCCAACCCCCCCGGCTCGCAGGCTGCAGGGCCGCCACTGAATCCATTCTGCTCGTTAAGCCGCGTGGTCCGAGGTACATCGTCCTGGCACCAAACGGACACACGTCACTTCCGGGCAGAACGCGGGAGCGTGGCAGGGGAGTTACACGTGGTTGCTGGTGCGTAGTTGTAAACTAAACTAATCACAGGAGGATTTAGCGTAAGGAGCAGGTACTGGGAGTCTGGACCTTCTGAGTTTCGATTCCAGATCAGCCTCCACCCTCTCCCCGGCCCAGTACCTGCCCCCACCATCTCCCCGGTCTGGTGCCCACCAGGTAACACCTCTAGACCCTGGACTCCGCGTCTCTCCAATGGAAGGGACTGACTAGGTCATCTTCCAGCGCTCAGCTTCAGGGCTGGCACTTGATTAAATTGTGAGAACCCCCCCCACCCGGGTACCTCTATTCCAGCTCCTACCAAGGGTGCTTGGTGCAGCGTGACAACGGAAAGGTAATGGGCCCCAGAAGAGGTCAGAGGAATTGGGGAAACTCTGATCTCCACGTCCCCCTTTTGGAAAGACCGAAGGGCCACGAGCACTTTAAAGGATCTTTTTTTAAAAAAGACCCACAGGAAAGGAAAGAAAGCTGTAGTTTCACCGAGAATTTCCTATGCAGCTGGGCACCCGGGACACTTTTTATAAACATCCTGAGATGCTAACACTCCCCAGGCCGGGTGCGGACAGGACTGTCTCTCCCCAGCGTGAAAGGAAAATGGCCCCAACGCTTGTTAAAACGGTAGGGAGACTTGACCCTGGCCAGCTGCGGCGGGGTCGACCCCTACAGCCGGGGCCAGAGGTCAGGCTCAGCTCCAAGGACAGCAGGGGCGAGTTTCCTTACAGCCACGGAGCAGCGTGGGGCGTCCGTGGGTACGAGACGACTAAGAGGAGACCTCAGGTGGTGGGGGGCGGGGTTACTTGCCGAACTGACCTAAGAGGGTTCCTGCTGAAGGCAGGCTGGGGGGCCGGGTGTGGGAAGCACAGGCATTCCACCAGCTCCCAGGGCGGTCAGATATCAAGGGTCGGAGGGCTCTGGCTGAAATCACTCAGCAGGATTCTCGCTGAAGCCGGGCCGGGCCGGAGGAGGAGGCCTGGTCCGTAAAAGGGCCCGGAGGGGGAGGCCCCCACGCTCCCCACGGTCCCCCGTCCGCCTGTGAGAATCAGTCAGAGCAAGAAGCTGCCCTGGGATCACCTCCAGTCGCCCTTCTCTCATTCTCTCAGTAAATCGTTTGAAGATAGTCTCGTTTTCCGAGAGGGAAAGAAGGCGGGAGCCCCACGGCAGGATTCCAGTTGGGCCGATCTCAGTCTCGTGGCCGCACACGGTCTACTGTGAAAACAGGGAAATGTGCCCCAGGGCCTGGCCTTGGCCCTGGCCTTGGCCAGAGAGGCAGGCAGTTTCTGACAGCACAGAGGCGCCCCAGGGCCGACGGTGGCCAGGACCTGACCGAAGACTATTTCGGGCCAGCTTGCTGCCACACCTGCTCCCTTCTCTGTCTGGCACCTCGTCCTATTCACAACAGCTGGGGGGACATTTCTGTGGAAGGTGGCAGCATCCTGTTTCACCGGGACGTGGATTCCTGTGAAACGGAAATGCTGTGCTCGCGAAAAATGTGGCGAAACAGCGGTGGTGTGTGTCTCCCCCAAAACCTCACTGTGTATCGGGAAGCTATTTCTGACCAAGAGTTCAAAGCCAACAGGAATGAAACGCTTCCTTTACATTTAAACATGTACCTAGCACTAACCCTAAACCGTAAGGGAAGCAGATAACGGTAGAAGTGGAATGGACATTGAGAATCCCCTGGTTCGATGGCTCTCGCGGCGGCTGGATTAATTGGGGGCTTGACCACATCCACATGCCAGGGCCCTGCTCCCCGAGATTCTGAGTCCATGCATGGAGGAGGCGGGGGGCTCTGAGCTTTTAAAGGAAAACGTGCATTTAAAATCTCCCCAGGTGACTTGGATGTCCAAGCAGGGCTGCACCATTGGTCAATTTTAGCCCCGTACGTTATGGATGGGAAAACTGAGGCCCAGAGGGGGAGAGTGACGTGTGGAAGGTCACACAGCTAATCAGTGGCCAAGCCACAAATAAAACCGGTGCCTTATGAGTAAGAGGTTTACTTAAGTTCACCTGGTCGCCTCAGTCGGCACGCGTATTCGTTTGTCACCTTAGAAAACACGCAGCGAAATCTAAAAGTTCTGACTCCTGTTCACCTGAATTCGCTCGTGACGTGAATGCGCTGATTACAAGAACGTGAGGCTGACCAAGCGATCGGGGGAAGGTTGTATTTCAATGACATCGTTACCCAAAGACCACTAATACTGGGAAGAATCACTCAAGAACAAAAGAGGGACTAAATAGCTCATAGAAAATAGTGAAAAAGGTTGACTGGGGCTTGATCTCGAAAATGAAAATACACCTTCTGTTTACAGTTGCCACGACAAACCACCTCGTCGAATGCACAAAGGAGAAACTAAATGTCGGTTGCTTTCATTGGCCTTATGTCCCCGGAACAACCAACCCCATCCTTCCCTCCCAACGTCACTTTCAAACAACGACCGGGAAGAGGCCTCCAGAGCGTCCCTGAGTGCCGTGGATTTTCCCCGTGGTGTCCTCGGCCCTTCGCCATTCCCCTGTCAGGTGGCATCCTTGCGTTCTCCTTAGCTGTGCTCTGGCCTCTTACTGCATTCATCAACCTCGTGAAAATGCGGCCGTCTCCTCACCAGCAGTGAAAGACTGATGAGGAGGCTGGGGTCACCAGGGCCGTGCGGACTGACCTTACGGGGGTCGGTCCTTCAGGACGACAAGCCTTCTCCACACAGCCATGCCAAACCGCGGCGACATGGGCTGTGGGGGCTCAGGCAGGGAGCGTGCCCTGCACCAGGCGGCCCCCCTGCTGGAGGGACGGCCCCCGTGCATCCACAGCGCTGGCTCTTCTGTGCCCAGACCGCCTCTGTCCCTCCTGCAGTGACAGTCATGGGGAGGTGCCCACGCCGGGCGGCCGCTGTGCCCCAGCTCTGAGGCTGGTCACGGAAACGCCTCCCTCCATCGATGAAATGCCATCTCCAGAGAGAGTCTCACTTCTCCGTTCTGGCCTCGCGTCCCTCGGTGGGCTGCTCGGACCGGGCACAGCCTCGGCTGCTGGGACTTGAGTGGTGCTCGTGGCTCTGAAGACAGATGCTGTCAGGGGCTCCTCCGCCTTAGGGACTTGCTGTTGGCACTGAGTCATTTCCTGGCTGGCTCACCGCAGCGGCAGTGGTCATCTCGATGGCTGTCCTTGTCCTGTGCTCTTAGCCCTGATGGCTGAGCAGCAGGTCTCCAAGGAAAAGGAGACGGGAGGGTGAATCCCTGAGGACAGAAATGAGAGGCCCAGACCGAGCTCCCTGACCAGGTGACTCCGTTTCTTGGAGCATCAACCCGCACACCAAAAGGTTGTGGGTTCGATCCCCGGTCAGGGCATGCACAGGAGGCAACTGATGGGTGTTTCTTGCACCGATGTGTTTCTCTTCCTTTCTCCCTTCCTCTCTCTCTAGAAAAAAATCAGTGGACGTACCGTTGGGTGAGGATTACAAGACAAAAAGGACAAAGCAAAGACATTCGGCCTCAGCCCAGTTCCCGGGTAACCTTGGCAGCAGGATGGGGCGCAAACTGACTTTCGATTGGTCCCGAGCCACGGGACACATTCTGTGCGCTGGGGGAGGGCACCGACCTTGCACTCACGGGAGGAGGGGCAGGCCTGCAGACGGTCTCCGAGTCAAGAGCGGTGCCGCAGGGGACGGGAACGTGACCTGCACCCTCCCCGTGAGGGCCGGAGGGGGGCCGCTTCTTCCCGGTGGGGTCCTCGGGCCAGCCCGTGACACTCTCGGCTGGGAACCCGCATTGGTGGCCGTGCAGGCCTCCTCCGCCTCACCTCGCGAGTGGCGCACAATTATTCATCCTTCTCCATCCCACTTAGCTGTGGAACCTCTGGTCACTGCGGGTCTCTCCACCCACCACAGTGCTGTCCCTTTGTGACAACCAGGTAGCGAGGCTTGGGCCAGAGTCAGGAACAGACCCCACAGTCCGAAGGCGTCAGGCCTGAGCTCAGGGGTCCTCGCAGGAGAATCCCTCCACTCCAGCTCTGCTGGGCCACGGAGTCGTAAATGGTCGCCCGCGGGTGGCCCATTAGAGACCCGAGGTTATGACAGACACACAGGGATGGGCCTTTGCATGCTTTTCCCTTCTGAAAGGTACTTACTGAGCGAACCGGCGGGTGCCACCAACCCGAACTCTGTTAACCTGTGTGGCACACGCAGGGACGGTCTCAGAGCAAGCCAGGCCACGGGCCCAGGCGGGTCCGAGGGTTATGGAAGGGTCTGGAATGGAACGTGGAGATACAGTGGGTTGCCTCATCCCAGTTCTGATCTAGAAACATCTCTCTCAAGCTTGAAGACTTCCCAAAAGCTGTGAGTCCCGTCTCCCGCGCGGACAAGTTACAGATCATCCTGGGGAAATCGCTCCACAGATAGTTTTGGGACTTAGGCCAATGCAATTTCCTGTGAAATGAATACAACTGCTTTTACAACGTTGAAAGGCCTCTATTCTACCTGTGGGGAAAAAGACTTGGAAATTATTCCAGCCAGCCTAGGTGGTGCGGGACTCTCATGGTCCTGCCGTGCGGCCCCGGCTCTCGTGACCCATAACGGAGCCAGCTGATTCTGAACACCCGTTTCAGAACGTGGTCTGTGGACCAGCTTTCACCACGCAGCGGGGCTCCCGGAGAGACACTCACCAGCTCGTCTTTTCCCTGGAAGGGGCTCCGCCGCATGCAGTCGTCGGACTGCGGGAGTGTTCGCTGGGGTCTGGGTCATGCTCCTGCCAAGGGGGCGGAAGACCGGCTTTCTGAACGCGGAGCAAGGGCAGAGTCGGAAACCACGACGGAAAAGATCAGGTGCCGGGGCAGAGGGGTAGGAGAGTTGCCAGGGAGAGATGGGACACCAGGGAAGTGAAAAGTAGAAGAGATGAAGAGCAGTGATTATATAATAATAGAAAACTGTTCTCCATGAAGAGAGAAAAATCTACGGATTGTGAGGCCCCCAAATCAAGCAAGAGGGAAGACAGGAGACACACGTCTGAGCCTGTTCCCAAAAACTCCTACTTTCCGAAGAGCGGGAGCCCTCCCAAGAGCTGGTGGAAACCAAGGGGTGCCTGGAGACTTGGTTTCTGGTGGAAATGGCCACGCACGAAAGACTCAGGAATGGGTTATGGCGCCTGCCGCTGGAGCAGATGGGCAGCTCTCGGGAGGGTCGGGAGGGGCTGGGATATTTGAAAACCCCGAGAGAGGCCAAGGCGGGCTTCTCGGGCCTGGCGGGCTGCCCTCCGTGGGGGTGCCGTCCTCGGCAACGGCACCTGGGAGGATCCAGGTCCCGGGTGCTGCAGGCCCAGCTGTGGCAGCAGGGCCCCCCTTCTCCTTGGGAGCCATCTCTACGGTGACATTTCCACAGCTTCTGTGATTCCAGAGTCTCCTGTCCCTTAAAAGTAAACCCTCCGAGCTTCCCATCGGAAAGAACGAGTCACACAGGAAGGAGATTCAGGCTGGCATCCAATTTCGCCCCCCCGCGCTCACTCTGGAAGCTAGACAGTGGCGTGGGATCCGTGGCCCTCTGGGGAAGACGTAGCACACCCCCAGGATCCTGGACGCAGAGGGGTGAACGACAGAAGTGCTATGGGTAGGCAAGAATCAGAAGCCCTGCCCAGGCAGCTCGGTTGGTTAGAGCATCGTCCCCATACACCGAGGCTGCAGGTTTGATCTCCAGTCGAGGCACATTCAGAAACAACCAATGAATGCGCGAGTAAGTGGAACAACAAATCTCTCTCTCTCTCTCTCTCTCTCTCTCTCTCTCTCTCTCTCTCTCTCTCTGTCACAGGATGTAGCGAGTGCAGTTATAACACAATGACAGTTATAATAGAGGCTCAAGGCCTAACTCGGGCGCTGAGCCTCTGTGGGGGGCGGAGAGCATGGGTTGGGGTGTCTTCCTTCAAGTTTTCTAAGTCACCCTCGGATGCCGGGGACCGACTCTGATCTACAGAGCCACCCAGCAGGGGTGGCCCACGCCCGAAGCCTGAGTACAGAGCGGTGGGGGGCCTCCGGCGTCCAGGAGGGGGAGGAAAGCGGCGGGGGACCCAGGCTTCCCCCAGGACCGTGCAGCGCAGGGACGGCAGCGGCCCAGACGGAGGGCCCTGCGGTGCGCTGAGCGCGGAGACTGGGCGCTCCGTCTCCTCCCCACCAGCAGGAGATCCCAGGCTGAAAGTGGTGACAAGAGCTCACCACAGAACAGGACCTACGGATTTCACTAAACGTGTGGAGGACTAAGCCACCAGACCTACATCAGACTAGGGAAGACAATCAAAACTAGTCTCCACATTGTGTGGGTGTGTTCCAGGGTCCTGTCCCTTCGCCTGCCTGCCGGGTGAGGGGCTGGGGTGGGGGGGGAGGGCTACAAAAGCTCCTTCCTTCCCTCCTGCTTTTGGAAGGAGGTCTAACACACGCCTTTTTGTTTTTCTTAACAACCGGGTGGTCTAGCCAGGGAATCCAAAGTTAGCTCTATTTCTAGCTATGTTACAGTATATCCACGTTAAAGGCCTCAGGTCCTTGAGGTAAAAAAATAACCACCCAAGATTAAATAAAACTGACCTCACAGCCACAGAAAGACTTCGAGACTCAGGAGCACACAGTTGCTGGGAGCACAGAGAGGTCGAACTCGCCCCGGTAGTGAGTCCCCCGGGCTTGCGCCGCCCCCGGGATGGAGGGCCGAGGGCTCTCCTCCCACCCACCGACCTTCGGCGTGGGCCACGTGTCCCCTTCGCTGTCAGCTACCTTATCTCATCAGCTAATCACCCTGGGCGGACGGGTTTCTCCAGTGGCTTCTCCTGTTACCGTGGCACAGCGGGACAGCAAGATACTCCCCAAAGGAAGGCAAACCGGAAATCATAGCTCACAAAGCTGGTTTCTTTTCAAAGCAACGCGGCAACAGGAAAGGAAGTTTTGGAGGGCATGGCCCAAATCGCAACAACTTAATGCAAACATGGTTTCCACCTCCACGGACGTCCTCCATCCCTCGGCCCTCTGCGCATGGTCCACGTTGTGGCACAAGTGTCAGACACTCTTGCTGCCAGCTTTTTAGTTCGTGTGTCACGGCGTGTTTCCCTGCGCGTGGTGCCCCTGCTCTTAAAAATGGTCGCTTCTAAAAGGCTGCCCGTGTCTGATGCACGAGAGGCATTTCCAGGCACTCTCTGGGGCTGGGCTATTCCATCATGTGCTTCTGCTTCGTCAGAGAACGGGGCAGTGAGCAGGCGTCAGCTCTTTCCCGCCCTGGGGGCATCTTGCTTTCCGTCAGGCTGCGCAGCAGGGCTAGCCACAAGTTCCTGTCCCCTCCCGCCTCCGCCCGCACGGAGCGCTATCACTTTTCATACCCTGCGATGGTGCGAAACATCCCCGAAGAAAGAAATGAAGAATTGAGCAATTCCAGCAAACCGAGCGCGTGGGCTCTGACTCCGCCCCCACGGGTCACCTGCCTTCCTTATTGGGCAATTAGAGGTCTCCGTGCATGGTGGGTGTTCTCCCGTCGCTACCCTCATTCCGCTGAAGGGGAAGGTCGTATCTTCGGGCCACTGTGCTCAGCGTAGCTTGAGGGCAGAATACAAAACGTCCTCCGTAAATACAGTCCAACCCCTTACGTTCGTTATTGTATCACTGCCCGTATCCCACAGGCAAAGCAACTGAATCTAAGAGTGACTTACTCAGGGTCTTACAAGTAGCGGCTTGGCTGAGCCAGGGTTTGAATCGGTTTATGTTTCTCCCATGCACCCCCTGCCCCAGCTGGTCACAGGACTGGCCTACCCGAGAAAGTTCTAAAGAATCAAGACTCCTGGACAAAGAAAGTTGCACACAGCTTCACAGAAGCGTGAACGTGTTTTCCGATGCTGAGTTCAGCGCGATGAAATGCTTCCCTCCAAGGCTGGGTGATCCCCCTGACAAACCGGACTCTGAGACAGGACCCCCACTCCTCGCTGCTGCTCGGGCACCGCAGGTCATGGGCGCTTGCTGGCTGATTTAATTAAGATCCAACGACCTCTGGTTCCCGTCCAGAAATGCATTCACCGCGATAAAGTCTACTGGGCAGACGTCTGCTCTGGTGCTAATTAATGAGACAGGCAGCTTTTCTTTTAGCCGCTTCATCCTTCAGTACTTTTCCAAACATCCCTTTTAGAGGCTAATGTGCCTTTTAATTCTTTTCTTCCTTCATGCCACGTCGTGAGACCTTGCCCACCACGCGATGCACGGTGGTCCAGCTGACCCACGCTGCTCCAGGAGCCTTCATCCGGTCGTGAGCTAGGTGTTCGGGGTGTGCGGTCCAGGTCGCCGGCACCAGCTCAGCGGCGTGGGCTTCTCTCCTCTGGGGGCTGGATGGAGCCAAAATCTCCGCATGGTTTTCTAACGTGGTGATCGGATTACCTGGGGTTGACTTCCGTTTCTACTGGGGGGGGGGGGTGGTGCAGGTACGCTAATTACTTGAGGTTCCAAAGCAAACGTATAGGAATCGTGAAGTGGAAGGGATTAAGATGCTTGATCTTATGCCAAAAATAAAGTTAGGGGTGGGGACGGCCCATGGTAACTCACAAGGCATACAGGTAAGTCCAGTGCTCCCTCACGCTGGCGATGGATCGGCAGCCTCTGATACAATGTGTCTGATCAGAAACGTGTCTTGTTTGCACTGACGTTAATCCCAGTTCCACCCGCAACTGTCTGAGAGACCTGAGCCCTCATAATAGCGAAGGCTTACTAGTCTGGGCACGTCACTGAACCCAGGGCTTATTTACGAGACATATCTCGCTTGGTTCTCACATCCTGTGGGGTAAACACCATTGTGATCCCCTTCTACATAAAAACACACGCAGAACGGAGGCTGGCAGAGGTTCTAGCCTGTGTCCGCACTGCTGTGCTTGGTTTGCTAGGATTTTGTTTAGGAATTTTGCATTTATCTTCTCGAATAACATGGGCCCATAGCTGTCCTGGTTGTAATAGCCTCACCACATGCTGGAATCAAAGTTTTCTGGCCTCATAGAATTTTTAAGAAATTTTTCCTCTTTTTTTTTTCTGTCTTCTGGAACAGTTGTATAAGATTGGTGATATTTCTTCCTTACGTATGTGATAGCATTCCCCTTGAGAATCCGTCTGGGTCTCGAGTATTCTTTGTGGAAGGTTTTGGAATGGTGCATTCAAACACTCAGATTTTCTACTTATTCCCGTGTTGGTTTCGGTAAGTTGCGGTTTTCAATTTACACATGTCATTGAAACTTCCAAATTTATTGGCATAAAGTTGTTAACAATGTTTTTCTTAATTTTTTTTGGTCTAATGTGTCTGATATCGGAATAACTCAGTCAGCTTTCTTCAGTTTTATTTTGTTGTGGTGGTTGTTTTGTTTGCACAAAATTAATTTTTCCCAAACTTACGTTCTAGCTTCAATAACCTTGCATTTAAACTTCGGTGGATTCCTTGGGAATTTCCACAGTCTTCTCATCCGCGAAGGAACAGCTTTGTTCCTTGTTTATTTCTTAGCAGGGCCCCCGTGCCCTGGCTGGAACACCAGGACAATGCTGAATAGAAGTGGTGACAGCAGGCGGGCCCTGCCTTCCGGGGGTGGGGGGGTGGGGGACGCGTGGTGCCTTTTACCATATTCAGCGAGACGTTCGTTGGCTGTGCATTTTTGCCTAAGTGCCTTTCATCAGGTTGACTTTGCACAGATTCTAAAGCTGAGACAGGACACTCCACAGAGATGTGACCACTTTGGGAACCTGGACACGCTCGTGGAACAAACATCCGTCCCTCTCTGAGCTCAAGACACTCGAGTGGAATGGTGGGAGTGGCCTGCTCACAACGGTGGCAGGCTCCCTGGCAGGACCATCTGAGGGGGCATCCTCTGCGGGAGGCAGGTGGGCACGTGGGTGTGACTGCCCGTTTCCCCCGAATGAACACCTCTGTCGTTGTTATTCCCGTCATTCGCGCTGTTTGGAGCTCTGCAGGCTGAAACCGTGCCGGTGGACATAACCCAAACCCACCCGTGTGGCCCTAACGCCACCCCGAACTGCTTGAAGTGGAGCCAGCGCACCCAGCCCCCACACACCCCACCCCGGCAGAGGTGGCCGCTGGGGGACAGGAAGCGCAGACTGCGACCGCCCAAGCCTAATTGATATTCTGGGGACACAGGCAGCAGTGGTCAGAATCCTCAGCTGAACCTGCCTGGCTGCTCCGGAGGCGGGAGGGTGTTTGGCAGGAAGGCCAGGAAGTGAAGTGACAAACACAGTCTCCAAAAGGCTGGCCTTGCGAGGGCTCCCGGGGACCGAGGTGGCCCTTTGCCACCCCCACCCTGTGGAGAGAGCGGTCCCTGGGCCCGGGACCCCAGTAAGTAGGCCAAGACGGTGGTCGGTGGTCGCTGCTGGGCTCAGCAAGCCCCAGTCCTTCCCTCCAGGCCTCCAGCACCGCCGGCAGCTCTGTCTTTGGGCTTGGCATCTGTTGTTGCCCACTCTAGGGGGACAAACGGCTGATGAGGGCAGATGAGGGAGCTCGGTGCCACTGTCGGAACCGCCGAGGGGCGCAAGGGGGCGGGCCTGGAGAGGAGGGGCGTGCTCGCACAGACTTCCTGGGTGTCTGGAGTCCCGGGGACGACCTGAGTTGTGCTGAAATCAGAAAGCGAAGTCCTTCGCATCCCGATGCAGATCCATGAACCGGGGTCCGGTGTCGCTGTGGAACCTCCTGGAGGGAGCGGCCCCAGTAGGACCCCCTCTGGAGCAGCTGGCTTCCCACGGTTTCTGCTCAGTCAACGAGGAATGCCATTGGGTGTCATCTCAGGCACCATGACTCATCACAGGCCCTTCAGCTGAAGCTAGAGATTCGCAAAAGACCCGAGACCCATCCCAGGCTCAGTGGGGAGGGCCAGATGGGCCGAGACCCCAGGGGCTGCCGGGCCTCGGAAGGTTGGGAAACGGGAGGAAAGACCACGCTGACAGGGCCAGAGCAGGTCCTGAAGCCTCGGGGACCGAGATGGGGGGCAGGCTGGGGAGGAGCGGGGCTCGGGCAGGAGGCACAGAGACAGGAACTTGGGACACATCTACTCCGTTATCCCAAAGAAGGGGGCGGCATTTGGAAGCTCTGCCTCTGCAGCTGCTGGAGATCTAGACTCCGAAATGGCCACTTGGCAGCCAGGCGCGCCCGTGAGCAGGCGGGGAAGGCCACCCGGGTGGGGGGTGCTGGGGTCCTAGGGGCCCGGGGCGAGCCCAGAAGCCCCAGAGCAGCTGGGGGGCTGCCGGGACCCCTCTCCAGACCCCAGGCACGCCCTGCAACACGACCTCAGCCTCCTGGCTGCCCCAGAAAGTGTTCCGGGACTGTGGTCACCATGGCTGGCGGACGTTGAAATGTCGGGAATGTCAAGCTCAAGGCGTCCTGAGCCAGGCACCCACCCAGGGCTCTGTGTGGGGGAGGGGGCTGCGAAGGCAGCGCCATGGATATCACTATTTCTAGGACACTTTCCGGCACTCAGACAGGGCCCCTTTTTATACCCCCTGTGGGGTTGAGTGTGTGTGTGTGTGTGCACACGTGTGTGTGCGTGTGTGTTAGGACGGCCTCTGTGAGCACCTGGCTCTACCCAGCTCTGCCCAACCTCGCTGAGAGGCCTCGGACAAGTGGACACACCCACTCACTCGGGCCCCATCTTCTCTCACCCTTGAAAGGGGACCCCAGCCCTTCAGGGGTTGTTCAAGAATCCAGGGGAATCATAGACACGACGGGAAGCTACCTAAAACTCCTTTTGAGAATGAACTGGTGAGTACACCTTCATTTATTTGCTAGAATTCATTCATTCATTGAACAAAACACCCTTGAGCCCGGAGCTGAAAAATCCGCGGTGGGAAAAACGCACTGTCGCAGCCCTCCTCCTCAGGAAGGTGGCAGTTTCCTACGAGAGACAGGCATGAAGAACGTACACACGAACGTGCCGATGTCCTAAAGGGTGAGGACAGCACGGGACAGGCAGGAGGGCCACAAGCCCAGGACAGCCCCCAGGATGGGTCCAGGAGGCTCTGAAACCCGGGAATCTGCCACGAGGCTTGTTAGTCAGAACGAGACCGGGAGCCTGGGAGCTCGTCCGAACAGGATGGGGGCAGAGGGCTGCAGCTGGGTTCCCGGGGGTGCAGACCAGGAGAGGCCCGGGAACAGGGGCTTACAGGCAGGCTGGGCAGTGCTTTGGGGGAGCAGCAGGACCAGGGGAACTCGATTCCTGGAGACGTGGGGTGCCACGGTCACGGGAGGACCCCACACCAGGAGTGGGGACACGGGGCCTAGACCTAGATGGCAGCTGCCCAGGGAGCCTCGGTCACGGGACCGCGAGCCCAGCAGGGCCGCCCCCTGTGCTCCTGTGCCCAGCTGTAGAGCCCCAGGGTCTGGCTCCTCTCTCTGGCCCAAGCCCAACCCAAGGACTCGAAAACCATCCCTGGCTTCCGCACTTCGCACTTCCGTGCCGTTCGAGGTCAGAACTCTCTTTAGGCTCCTTCTCACTGCTCTGGGCAGGGCCGGGCTCCAGCATGGGTGCACCAGCCAGAGCGCCTCTGGGCCTCCGGGAGGGTGTGAGCAAAGCCACGGCCGGCTGCGGCTTCCATACGAAGCTCCGAATCCCCCACCAGGAACGGAGTGGGTTTCAGGGTCAGGGGCAGGAACCGTTCTGATCGAGGCTCGGTGGCCCCAGGCCAGGCGGCAGCGTTGTGTGGAATGAATGAACCGACAAAAACCCAAAACGAACAGAGGGCTGGTGACGTTGGGAACCAAGATGCCCCTTCCCGTGTCCACGGAGCGGGTGACGAGGTCGAGGGTTCCCAGTGCCGATGGCAATGGGTATCCGCCCCCCCCCCCCCCCCCAGAACAGATTTAACATTTGAGCCCTGCAATCGGAGAAAACAAACCTGGTCTAGCTCTTGATGTTCATATTCTATCTTTAAATAGATCTGAACACAAAGCCTCCGTTAAGCCTTATAACATTTAACACTGTGAGGCCGGTGTTGTTTGTGCCTGTGGCGAAGGAGAGGACAGGAGGGTCGGAGAAGGAGGGTGACCGTGGGCACACAGCCAGCGGCTGGCAGAATGCAGACGACTGTACTTGACGATGCTTGAAACAGCAGGTCACACCCTTGACATTGGAGTTTGGCTTGTGGAGTTTGGTGTGGGTTACTATCGCTAAACTACGCAACTATGTAGCTCCTTTCCTGCGTGTGATTCCATCTCTGCAGGAGACGCTGAAGGCTGATCCAGGGCTCCCGCTGCCCCCACGTGATTCTCCTGCCCCGCGCCCCATCCCCCTGGCGTTCGCGCGTCAGCAAAACCACACGCTAAAGAAGCGGAGTCTGCAGCTGGAAACCTCCCGGGGCTTCGTGGTGGGCCACCCGCAGACCTCCCGCAGGAGACAAGCTCAGAGCCGCTTCCTGGGAAGGGCCTGGGACAGGAAAAGAAAGGATGTTTCTGAAGAGGAAACAAATGCTCCAAGATGCCTCCATTCGTTACGAAGAAGAGCCAGGGAGCAAATTCACCGTCCCCACTGTCCTGAGTCATAACTGTCCTGAGTCATAAAACCGAGGTGTTGGGCCTCAGCAAGTAGTATGAAGAAATACACAAATACTGTCATTTCCAAGTTGCTCTGATGACAAGTGCACTTGATTGGAACACCTCTCTCCAAACGCTCGAGGCCCCCCGCATAGCAGTTCGGGCTCCTCCATTACGTGACGGAAGCTGTGAGGACACCTGGGGACCCTGCAGAGACACGCTCTGTGTGTCGCGGGACTCGATACCACTGCTAAGACAGTCCAGGGGATGGTGTGACCCCCGGAGAGCAGCCTCAATGTCATTTTCCCCATCACCAGCCCTCCTGCTTCCGGGGGAGTGACAGCTGCTCTCAGCCCCAGTGGGGCTCCCCTTCCCTCTTTTCTCCGGGGTTCCGGTAAACCCCAGCTGACGGTGGTGGGCATTCCAGGTCACGGAGCACTGGGAAAGGGACGTCTTGTCTTCGATGTCATCTTCTCACGCTGACATCAACTTGTGGTTTCAGCTGAAACTGTCCCATCTGACCTTTGGCGGAGGGCCCACTCAGTTTGCCCACGGGCCCTCCCCTGCCCTGTCACCTCTCAGGTCCACCCAGAGAGGGGACCCACGGGTGCTGCTCAGCAGCTCCTGACAGGTGCTGGAGACAGCAGACTCCAGCAGGTGGCAAGGGTCCTGTCCACCTGGACACAGGTACCATTTCCTTTCCTGGAAGCCATCATCTCTAGGTTCGGGAACTCATACCCTCGCGTGGGATTCTGATGCCAGCCTGAGGCTCCAGCCTGGGGAACGGTTACTCGGCCTCCTGTCTCCGGCGCCGGTCCATCGAAGCTCATACTCGCCTTGCTCCGCCCGCCAGCCCAGGGCCGAGGCGGAGGGAGGGAACACTTAAAAACGTTATGTCCCCGTTAGTTGCCTGATCACGAGAACCGTCCTCACTCCCTGAAGCAGCACATGTCCACTTCCTGCTGCCGGTCTCCTGCACCCACACACTGCCCTGTTTAACACGTGTACAACCCATGGCGCCCACTTTCCGGATGAAAAAGCGGAGGCGCTGGGCGGAGAGCTGGTTGTCTACTGCCCGCGGCTGGTGGGTGTCGGAGATGAGAAAGGAGCCGGGTTCACGCCCTACCTTTCCGCGTGCAGGGAGGCTCACGCTCACTCACCCTCAGGACAGGGGTGGACACGGCGGTCGCTGATTCGGGCAACTCTGAAGGGCTCTCAAGCCCCCTCCCCTTGCATAGGCCCCCCTCGAGTTCCCCCGTTAGCTCCTCTCAAGGGATGAGGTTGAAGACCCAGGGGACTCGCCTCTGTGGTGGGGGCCGTAGCCGGGGCCTGGCCGGTGGAGTCCCAGGCGGAACTGAGCGCTCAAGGGGATGCCGTGTGAGACCATGGCCCAGAGCGGAGGGTCTGGGGCCAGTCTGGTCCTCCTCACGTACAAGCTGTGTGATTCCGGGCAACTTACACAACTCTCTGTGCCCACATGTAAAAAGGACAGAATGAGAGGGTGTCCCCCAAAAGGGTCATTGTGAGAACTGAGTGAGACAAAGCAGGCAGAGGAGGATCAGTCCAGGCCGGAGCTGCCGGGAGGGGGCTGTGGACGCAGCAGACTCGGCCAGTACCCCGCACCGTCCTGCAGCAGGAAGACTCCCGGCCCCCAATGTGGCCTCCCGTGGGGGAGCCCGGGGGGCTGCCCCCACCAGCCTAGTTGGGAACGCGTGCCCAGCGCAGTGCATGTGGGTGGGAGCCAGCACCCTGAGTGCGTCCCCGTGAGGGCCAGCAAGGACGAGCTCAAGGAGGAGGACGACATCGCCCGGGAGGAGCAGGCCGGAGTCGCACGGACGACTGGAGAGGATGGCAGGCCTGAGCCTGTTCCCGCCGGGACTGCCTGCCAGGCAGGGAGACACAGGTGACTCAGGCCGAAGGAGCCGCTCGGCGGGGCAGGGCGTTCACATGGACCGGCCTTGAGTCAGAGGAGACAAGGAATGTGACCCTGGCCGGAAGGTCAGAGCCAGCCCAGTGCTCAGTGAGGGGCCGGGGAGCTGCCCTGTGGAGCAGGAAGCCTGAGGGACAGGTCAGAGAAAGTCGAGCAGAAATGGAGGGGACCCGAGCTTATTGGGTGTCAGGAGGGCCTCGGGGCCTGAAGGAGCCAGCTGAGGGCACGGGCCCCGTCTGTATCACACCTGGAGGTGTGAGAGGACAGGGGGTCACCCCGCAGGCCCCTGGGGCAGAGAGGAAGGCCTCTGGTGTAGGGCTGCTTGCTCCGGGCCTCTCTTCTGAGGAACTGGGCTCTGATGGGACCTCTCAGCTTGTTGCTGGAATTCATCTCGGCCAGAAAGATCCGAGACGGAGACGGGCTTCAGCAAATCTGAACCCTCGGAGTGAGGCGCGGGGAATTATAAATCAGGCAGATCAGCTAACTCGGAAAAGAAGGCACACGAAGACCAACCTCCCTGGCAAGACGCAGAGCTGGACTTTCCCCGTGGTCACCCCGATCCGCTCCTGACCCCTGACCTCTTCATCCCCTGAAAGGCCGGACAGCAAGGCCGACGGCCCCTCGGGGACCCGCAACAAACCCTTGTGAAATGGATGCGCTCGCCTCCGGTCACCAAAGCCTGAACATGTGAGAGTCACGAGAGCTCCCCGGGCAGCTGGTGCCTCAGCACCCCCCGGTGACGGTGCTCTACCATACTTCCTTCCAACAGCACAACGCCAACTTCTTCTTCTTCCCTTCACTTTCCCGTATGGTTTCGTGGCGTCCTAAAGCATCGCGCACACCCGAGGCCCAGCAGTACCGAGAATCCAGAACCCATTCTCCAACCCACGGAGGAGGACGCCGGGGACAGAGCCCAGGGTGACAGTAGGGTTTGCAGAGTGTGCGGCTGCAGCCCCGGGTTTCCAGCTGTGGAGGGGTCTGCGCTGAGGGACACGGAACAGGAGGCCGTCCTCCTGAGATGCAAAAACGATCGCGAGCCAAGGATGCCGACCCGAGACCTCGGGGTTGCGTGCGAGCCTGTGGCCTCGCCCCACCCTCCCCCCCGAACACGCCCTATCCGGGAAAGCGGGTGACGTTAATTCTCCACCTGTGGCTGCACAAGGGGGGGGGGGACAGAAGAAAAGGAGAAGGGGGAGAAGCGGTTCAACCCCCCCCCCCGCCCCATTGTCTCCAGAGGCTGTTCACAAAGAGCAGAGCGGGACTCGGAGCCCTCGGGGGGACCGAGGGCGGCCGCGCGAAGAATTGCTGATCTGGCCCCCTCTCAGCTGTGACTCTGCGGAGTGAGCGAGGCTGTCTCCGGCCACCTGGGCCTCCACTCGATGCCTCTGGAAAATAGCTTCTCTCTTTCTTGCTCGCTCTCTCTCTCTCTCTTTGTCTGTCTCTCTGTCTCTCTCTCTCTCTCTCCACCCCCGACAGGGCGGGCAGAATTAATCTGTGTGCAGAGACCTTCCCGCTCCTCGTCGGAAGGTGCCTGGCCAGCGCTAATGATCCGGTGTGTCCGCTGTCACTCACTTCTCTCTCGGGTCAGGGACACAAATGAGATCGCGTCCCTGAGCTGCCAGGGCCAGCCCTCCCATGGGGCGTCAGCTGCTGTGGCTGTGTGTCTGCGTCTCCGGTTCACCGCCCAGGCTCCCAGCCTCTGCAGGGAGCTGGCACCTTGAGTGTGGGGACATGGTGACGTTGGACCGTACCCCGCCCCTGCCTCTCTCACCCTACGAGGAGCAATAATGGGGAATAATTGGACAAACTCCCGAAGGCCTCCCCACGGCCAAACACAACCCCCGTGACTTCTCACGGGCGCTGGAAACCCCTCCACTGGAAACCCGCTCGCTCCGTGGGGTCTCGGCCACTCTCCCGAAAGGGCGGCCTGTCCTCGTGGAGAGCAACGGGGACCAGGAGCCAGGCCCCCCCCCCCCCCCCGGCCCCTGCTGTTTGTGCTCTTCCGAGCTGGTGACCTGGGGTGAACCCATTGCCTTTCTCTTTTTTCCCAACTAAAAAGACATGGTTAATGCCCGCCCGGGAGCCGCTGTGAGGCTCCTGAGAGATAATGGATATGAAAGCCGAGCGCAGCAGAAACCTAAGAAGCATTATCATGGTCCCAGCGCCGTCCTGCAGGCCCGGCAAACCCCCGAAGGCAGCAGTCACCGCCCCCCAGGCACCGGGACCCGCCGGATGGGCGGGCAGGGAGAAGGACTCCTGAAGAGGACAAGGGAGGGACACCCCCTCCGCTGGCACCATGACTGAAGTTTTGGGGTGAGACAGGGCTCAAGGTCTTTCCAGCACGGTGGGGCCACTGGCACTGGCACCCTGCTCCCCCATTGCCCCAGGACGTGAGGGCTTACCGAGGCTTGCTCTGCGGAAAAACCGCGTCTCTGCAGACACGGAACTCGGGCGATTCAGACACAAAGGCCCCGTGTGGCCCATGGGCGCTGGTCAGAGCAGAGGAACGGCTGCTCTGTCAGGGCGTCCTCGTCCTCCCCACACCCCACTGCCCCCGAAGGGCTGCCTGCCAGCCAGACACACTGGGTCCTTGGAGAGGGAAGGCGCCGAGTGAGCCGTTTCCCGAAAACACGTGGCACCCGAGTTCATTGTCAGGAGGGAGCATGTGGCAGAAGCATGTGGCAGGGCCACGGGGATGAGATGGGGGGAGGGGTGGCTGGTGATGGAGCGGCTTCTGCTCCGCAGCCTGCCGGGGCCCAGCCCCCGGTCTGGGCGTGTGGCGTTAACAGTCTCATTGACCCTCACGCAGCCCCGAGAGGCAGCTCCCAGGAGTGGGGAGAGGGGGAGGGTGGAAGCCGAACCTGGGAGTGTGACCCCCACCCGGCCATCTGCTGTGACGAGGCGGGCTACGGGCCTGTCGGGCTTCGGGTTCCTCTCCCAGGCGGCCGCAGAGTGACAGTTCATGGCGGTCCTGACAGCAGAGGCCCTGGCGGCACGGGGCAGGCGTGAGCTTACCGGTGGCCCTGGTGTCCTTCCTCACAGCTGAGGACGCTGAAGGGCACCGGGTGCCCACCGAGGCCGCCCAGCCGGCCAACAGCGGAGCTGGGACTGTGCCCCCCCCCCCAGGGCGGTGTTCTGCTCGGAGGCCACTCTGCTCCCCGCTGCCCCACGCTGTCGAGGTGCCATGCTGTGTCCGTCCCCCTGGGTCTGGGAGCGGGTCCAGGACGGGGCCACGCACAGCTTCTGCGGTTCCCACCCAGCGCCTCGCACACCACAGGCGTGCAAAAACGTCTGTTCAACGAAGAGGAGGATCACGGACAGTCGAGGCAACCGTGTCACTGGTGTCACCCGGCGTTGGGACACGAGGGTCCCTGATGCTGCAGGACAGTCGTGTGAACCTTCCTGACGGGGCCGTCGTGATGAGAAGGGGGTGCCTGAAGCAGAACCTGTCAGCAGGAAGGGAGGTCCCCACAAACACGCGGAGGACAAGCTGAGGGGAGGGGGAGGTGAAGGGGGTGAGGAGGACAGACTGTCAGTCACAACGAGACCGCAGGACGTGCAGCGCGGCACAGGAAACGCGGTCCATGGCGTCGCCACGGCCCTGCACGGCGCCAGGTGGGCGTCGGACTCGAACGTCTGACCGCTACGCCACGCACGTGAAGCTCGCGTAAAACGGTATTATTTCAAGAAGGAAGAAATGACCTCACACAGGAACGTCCAAGTGCGTGGACTTGGTGACACAACAGGACGCGTGAGGCTGGCCGACTTAACAGTGGGGGAAATGAGCACGTCCTCACAGGTCGCACGCAGGGTGACACTCTCTCGAAGAAGGTGGCGGCACATAAGACCGAAGAGGCGCGTTTCAGGAACGCACCAAGGAGAGGCAAATCCGGATACGGCCCTGAAAGGACGGGGAAGGAGACTAGGGAATGCCTGTGGGGCCCAGGGTGTGGTCACTTGGGGGAAGGGAGGGGCGGGGGTTGAGGGGCACGTCACGCAGCCGGCTGCGAGCCACGGGGCTGGCCCTCGGTCTCAGGTGGGGTGGCGGCTTCACAGGTGTCTATTTTATTGCTTTAAACTGGGACACGTAACATGGGTGGGCGGGTGGGCGGGCGGGCAGGCCAGTAGGGCCAGGCGTGGGCCGATAATAAAAGTGTGATACACTCCGAGCCAAGGGCTAGGACCCACCCAAGGTGGGGCGTGTGAGGCCCCGTAGGACTTGTTCCTGTGGATTCAGGGGAGGGATGGCATGAACACAGGGAATGGGCCGGGTGTGTGCTGGGGACGACGAGGGGACCGCACTTGCTGATGCAGAGGGTGACCTAAGAGGACAGTGCTGTGAATCAAGGGGTCTCCAGGCGTCCTCCAGGCCGCCCCTCAGGTCAGCAGGTCAGGTGTAGGCCCCTCAACCACCCGTGCCACGCCCGGCGCGCCAAGGGCCTGGGCCTTCCCTAGCCTTCCAGAAGCAGACCGGCCGCTGCTCCGTCCCCCAGAGGACGAGGGCTGGGCAGGAGCCGGAGAGGTGGGAGCTGCAGCCCAGGGGGCATCAGAGGGCAGGAGGAAGCGGGGCCGCCTCCTACAGCAGTGCTGTGCCCCCCCCCGGCAGGTGCCTCGGAGCTGACAGAGCAACAGGTAGGCGTTATAGGACTGGAGCGGATGCTCGCGGATCTCCAACCCCACCCAGGTTCTAGAACTCTGGAGGGGAGGAGGTGGGGCCTTCACACTCTCCAGGCATCGTCCTGTCAGAGCCCTTGTCCCCCTGGGCACCAGGCGGCACCCTGTTCCCCGCCCCACCCCACCCCCGCCCCCACTGGTCTGAATGTAACCCCCACCCCCAGCCTCTGGCACGTTCTGCAGCCCCACACCCCTCCTGACCCTACACACTTGCATAACCCAGGCTGTCCCCTTCCCTGAAGTCCTTGGGGAGGGTGTGGCCGAGACAGGCCTCCGGTCCGTCCTGGACCGAACCCTCCCCCGGAGTCTCCTCCACCAGCCTCTCCCTCCTCCCTCAAGCCTGAGAGTCTGTGATCGCTCCCTCGGCTCCTTCTCCTCGCTGGGCCTTCACCCGGGTGGTGAGGAACCTAAGAAAGGAACCTTCCCTTGAAGGCGTCCGTTTCCACCTCCGGTTCCTCAGAGCTTCTTGCAGGGAAGCCTGCACTCCCTCCGTCCGTCCACTCCAGGTTTCCCCGTCTTCACTACTCCACGGCTTGCAACCCGAACTTCACTCCCCCCCAGGCCCCCGCAACTCCCCGAAACAGTTTGAGTTCTCCGGGGTCCTTTTCAATGCCAAGTACAACAGAACATTCCCTCTAGTTAGTCCTAACCTTTCCAGCTGTTTCTACTGCGTGTTCCCTTCTAACTCCTCCCCGAACGGGCGACCCCCTGGTTTCCACGGTCTCTCTTAGACCCCTCTCACCTCCCAGACCCCCTTTTTCATTTGCCCCTAGATGCTGAGGGTCCGTTGTTGGCCCGCTCCCCTCCCCCTTGGCTCAGCCCCCGGGGCTCACTGTGACCACCCGCCGCTTCCTGGGGGCTCTCACATCTCGTCTGCAGAGGACGGGCTCCGCTCTGCTCTGTCAGCCGTCACCACCGGGACCCCCTGCAGCCGGCCACCTTAAGCTCACAGGGCAAAGCAGAATTTGTCGTCTCCCCCCCCCCCCCCGCCCCGGCCAAAATTTGTTTCCTCTTCTATTCCTCCACTCAGCGGGCACCCCCATCGTCCCATCCAACCTGGGACTCACCCTCGGTTTCCGCCTCCCCTCCTCCCGGTTACTGAATTAATCACCACGTCCTCCTTTTTCATTTCTCAAATATTTCTTCTCTCCATTCCTCCCGTGACCCTGATTTGGGCCTTAGCCTCTGCGCCTCCTCCTCAAATTCCTCCTCCCTCTGTAGCCAGACGGTCGTCCCCACAGCCCAGGCTCTGGCGGCACCGGCACCGGTCTTCCGCCCGCCCCGCCCCCCACCCAGCCCTCTAGGAGAAAGTGAGCTTCGGCACAAGGTGCAGGGGTCCCCTGGGGTCTTCCCGCCCTGCCCTCCTCCAGGGCCGCCCTGCTCCTGGTAACCTACCTCCATCCCATCCACCCATCTCCTCGGGGCCTGGGCTACGCCCCTCCTAAAATGCTCCCCTCTGCTTGCTCCCCCTCCCCCTCCCTCCCAACACAGACAGCTGCCGCGCCCCCTCGGGCCTCTGGTCAGGCCCTCACCCTCCAGGGCACGCTGCCCGCCTCCCCAGGTGGCGTGGGTCCCCGGCCCTAGCCCCTGGGTGACTGCCCGGCCCCATCCTTTCCACGTGACGCCACATTTAGCTGTCTGTTTCCCCTGCCCCGCCGGGAGACCTAGTCCCATCCGCGCTGCTGGACAGAAAACCCAATGATCTCGGGAGGCCCTTCCACTTTCTGTGTTTGTTGGCTTTAGAAATTGCTAAACTTTGAACTTCAAAGTAGAGAAGGCGGAGACACAGAGCCTCGGCCGGAACCCACGCCCTGCAGTCTCAGCGCCGGCCTGGACGAGCCCCTCCCCCGCCCCTTCTCAGGGTCGTGTGGTGTGCAGGGTCCCGTCTCCCTTTGAGGGGGCACGGAGGCGTGGAAACCAGGGGGGCGGCCACAGACCCTCCCGTTCAGCTTCAGGAAACGGGCTCGCGTCCCTCGGGCTCCTTCTGCCGGCGCATAGTGAGTGAAAGCAGCGATTCCGTTTGGGATTCCTTTCCGGGGCAGGCACTTCGGCGTTTGCGGGCCCGTCCCTCACATCACGTCCGCAACGTCGGACAGCAAGACCCAAGAGGCACGGGAAAGCAAACAGAGCCGTGCGTTTATCCCAGCCGTGGAGCCAAGGCAGATTTCTGGCTCTTGGAGAGACTGATGCTGTCATCAGATAAGCTGTGTTTGAATAAATAAATATACAACAAAACCCTACGAAACATATATCAATAGGAGGGCAACAGAATGGGGAACATACGTCACTGGGAAAACTGCGAAGAGCTATTAACAAAACCATTAAAACCGGCAGAACCGCATGAGGTACAAGTCTAGACGCCCCTCCAGGAAGCAGGCCAGGATTGCGCCAGGTCGACTGACGGCTCAGGGGTCGTCCGTTGTCACCGCCCCGTGGAGCCACGGCGTGCGTGGCCGGGAGACAGCCTCAGAGTGCTGATGAGTCAAGAGTCCACCCAGCCAAGGTCCCGAAAGAGCCTGGGTCTGTCCCTTCACATGTAAAACGGATATAATTATACCTTCTTTGCAGGAGTCTTACGAGGATAAATTAGAGGGCCTGTCTCCGTAGTGAGCATCCAGGGATTATTATTATCAGCAGAGGGTAAAAATACACAGCGTCGCTGGCAATTAAAGATACAGACACTTCAGCAGTTTCAAGGTAACACGGCACATCTATTGACGTAGCAGAAAGATACACAAATTCACCAAAAAGGCTTGAGAAAGATTATTCATAGCAGCGTTCTCCGTGATTTGCAAGCCCTGGACAGAGCCCAGGTGCCCGCAGTGGGTAAACAAACTGTGGTATCTTGGGTGACGGAACACTTCTCGGCACTAAGAAGAGTGACTCACGGAGGCGCGATAGCGTGGGTGAGTTGCAGAACCCTCATGCTGAGTGAGAGACGCTGAACACAAAAGATTTCGTACTGTCTGACTCCATTCACACAAAATCCTGGGACTCCGGAGAGAATGAATCCTTGGGAGAAAAAGCCCAAAGAATAATGGTTTTCAGAGCGTGGGGCCAGGGGGCGACTGGGCAGGGCCCCGAGGAACTTTCTGGAGTGACAGGAATGTTCTCTCCCGTGACGAACGTGGGCTCAGCAAAGTCACACTTGAGAGGCAGGCCTTTCACTGTATGGAAAGTCACTCTGAAGGGAAAGCCGTAAACAAGCACTGTAGCTGATGGTGGGGGTGCTGGAGTGTTCGAGGGGACGTGGGCCTGTGTCTGCGACTTACTTTGAAATATATAAAAAGGGCCCTGGCTGGTGTGGCTCAGTGGGTTGAGTGCTGGCCTGTGAACACAAGGGTCGCTGGTTCGATTCCCAGTCAGGGCACATGCCTGGGTTGTAGGCCAGGTCCCCAGTAGGGGGCGCACAAGAGGCAACTGCACACTGATGTCTCTCTCCCTCCCTCTCTTCCTCCCTTCCCCTGTCTAAAAAATAAATTAAATCTTAAACAAATGCATAAAAAGGAAGATGCATTACTAACTAGATGGCTGGATGGGTGGATATGGGGCAAGGAAAATCGAGTGAAATGTTAAGGACAGAATCTAGGCAGTGAGTGTTCACTGTGAAGCATTTCAACTTTTCTGCATGGTTGAAATTTTTCATAGTAAAATATTAAGACAAAAAAAGAACATTTGTAGGATGTTAGGGAATGCTGAACCCATTTGACGATGACCCTGAAAATACGGCGTTGGTTTTTCTGTGGAACATTCCAGCCCTACGTACCTATTCTGACCCAAGAATCGACTCTGGGTAACAATGTATCCCGAAGAAATCAATAACTGGGTCGTGCAGAGCAGGGGGGCCACATGTGGGAAAACCAGAAGTTCAGCGAAGAACTACATCCGGTGGTGGAAAACGGGGACCACCGCAAATGCCCAACAGCGAGAGAAAGGTGACATTTATGCCGGCACATCTATGTGTCGTGTCTGGAACACGACACATCAGCACGATGACAGCCACCGATCAGATGCGCGGTGTCTACCCCTGAACTCTCTACGGGAAACATCAGCAAGCAAAACCGGCAGAACCCCAGGGAACGCGTTCTCACCGGTGACCACCGCCCGTGGCGTTCATCGTTTTCCCACAGACTCATCTTCTGTGATTCCCGCACAGGGCCCGGGGGGGTGGTGGTGGAGAAGGCTCGGTGCCAGCCCCGGGCGGCTTGGTGCTGCCAGGGGGATGTGGACATGTAAGTGGATGATGACACAGGACACACGGATAACAGCGGCGCAAAGAGGACGTTCTCCGGATTCGCCGGGGCAGCAGTTGGGAGGCACTGACATGGTGTGAACGGAGTTCAGTGTCCTGCACGAGGCTCACGGCACATGACGTGGCATCTCATCCTCACAAGCTCGCCACGAGCAAAGCATTATTTTCTGACTTCACAAACGTGGCTGCGGTCACCAAAGCGACTTGCCCGGTGTGACCTGCGTGATAGGTGGTTTTTCTTCAAGGATAAACAGCATTCCTTTTGGCTTTGCCTTTCTAGACCGAAACTACTTTAAATCAATCCTATTTTCAAATGAAAACTTTTTATTACAGTAACAATGGCCAACTTTGATCTTGCAGAAGAATCTGTCGCCTGTTTGTTCCAGGTTCAGAGGAAGCCGGATGCTTCCAGTCTGGACAAAGGGTGATTTTTAATTAATTGATCTTTTTTCCTGTTTTAATCCCACAGCTTGTGAATAACATCGGCAGTAGCTTGGACTGGGTTTACCTTGGGGGCCCCCAGGAGAACCTGGACACAGCACGGCCTGCTGAAAGCCAAACTTACTACTCAGAGCCATGAAGTGGCAGAACCAGGCTTAGAGGACGGGGGTGTCCTGGCTGCTCCGCATGGCACCTCGGAGCTGGCCCACGCTGCCCTGGGCAGCCGCTGTCCTGGCCCTGGGAAGCGGTCCCCAGGGGGCGGGCAGTGTCGTAGGAGCTGGACACTCCTCCAATGTGGACACGGGCTGCGTGTTGAGGGTTAAGTACAGCTGCAAACTGCTGACTCAGGGACCTGGCTTCTGCCTCCTCATCCCCAGTGTGTGACCTTCCTGTGACCTTGGAGGGAAGAGGAAGGACAGGCACGGTCACTCAGGGGCTTACGACCAGGCCAGGAGTGGCACGAGTCACTTCCAACGGTCTTCTGGTGGCCAGAACGCAGTCGAGTGCCCCGATCTAATGACAGAAGGCGGAGACACACAGTCATCCAGTGAGCAGCACTCGGGAGCCCCCACCTGGGTCCTCCCTCCCCGACCCTGTGACCCTGCAAGCCACTGGCTGTAAATGGCACCTGTCCCCACCCCCCACACACACCTACACCATGATCTCTTGTTTGTTCTGCTCTTCCTTTCCATGGCCCTTGTTTGTAAATGTTACAGATATTCACTTATTATGTCATCATCAGTCCCCCCTGCAAACCACAGAAGCTCCTCCGCCAGGTTAGGGACTTTCATCTGTTTGGTCCACAAGCCAGAAGCGTCCTGTGTCTGCAGGACAGACCTCAGGTGTATAAGTGCCACCGTCTTGTTCCTGCTCTGTCCTCCAGCGTTGCCAGCCGAATTGCAACTCATCCATCCTTCAAGGCTCAGCCACCATCCTCCTCCTCACTGAAGCCCTCCACAATCCCCCCCTCCACCCTGTGGACTGATTACACCCTTCTCTGAGGCACAGCCACACTCATGTCAAATTCAACTTATCCCACCTCCCACCCTTGTGACATGTGCACCTTCCCCATGAAACCCTGAGCTCCGTGGAGAGCTGGCCAGGTAAGACTTCATGGGGTCAGATGGATGGATGGATGGATGGATGGTGGATGGATGGTGGGTGGATGGATGGTGGATGGATGGTGGGTGGATGGATGGTGGGTGGATGGTGGATGGATGGTGGGTGGATGGATGGTGGGTGGATGGATGGTGGATGGATGGTGGGTGGATGGTGGATGGATGGATACCAGGAAGGGCCAGCCTGCCTGCCACCGTTTGGACAGCCGCCGAAATGCACGGAGCTGGGATCCGGGCTGGGGGGGTGGACAACACCGTTAGGGTTGTCAGGTGTGGCGATGGCCTTAGAGCTCCATCACCACAGGTACACCTGCCGGTTAGAAACCCATCCTGAGGCACTCACAGGTGGACTGTCACGACGCCTGAGATTTGCCTCGAAGTAAAGTGGAAGCGAAGTGTGTTGGGGAAGGAGGGTAAACGAAATAGGAAAATGTTTCAGTAGTTGGGTGGCCGGTGCACAGACCGTCGTCACGCTGTCCTGTCTGCATCCATGGATGTCTGCAAGCACTTCCGTGACGAAAGTGACACCGTGGCGGAAGTGACAAGGGCCACCTGCGCTCTGCGGGGCTCCGAGGGTGCTGCCCCGCCCTCAGCCCAGGTCCCCAGGCAGCATGGCTCATCTTTCCGGTTCTGACCGAAAGACACCGGTGCCAGGACGAAACCAGGAAGGCCGGCCTGCCCAACCTGTCCCATTTCCCAAGCCCCGTGTCCCCACCCTCTGAGGAATGAGGACAGGTGTGTCCCTACCCAGGGAGGATGAGTCGCTCAGGGTCACCACCGAACATTCTTCCAGAACACAGGCTGGCAGGAGGCCTTTACTGCCACTCACTTCAGCCCCTTTGTGAATGGAACCTGCAGGTCAAAGGGCAGCAAGACCAAAACTCAAACCAGGTCCCAGGTCCCCAGAGCCGGCATCCCCTCCCCCACCCCCATCCCTGATGGGGGTGCACGTCTGGATGCACATCTGTGATCCTGCAGGGAAACAGCGGACCATCCAAGGTGGAAGGAGCGCCTTCCCGGCTCTCGGGCGAGGGGTCTGGCAGGGGCTCCATCCACGCCTGATAGATCCGGGGGGCCATTCCAGGGCCTGTTGAACGGGGCCCTGGGGGCAACGGGAAGGCAGCCCCTGCCAGCTGACCCATGATGGCGTGGCTCCACGTTCCCTTTCCAAGTCAGACGGTGCCGCTCTGACCGCTGAGTTCAAATCGCCTTACGCTCTCCCTGCCTGTATCTTCCACCAGCTCAGCAAAGGGGACCCGGGAGAGAAGGGGTTGACGGTCTATCACCCCTCCCCTCTGAGAACGTCTTAGCTGTGAGCACCTCCCCAGCTCTCTCCCGGGCCTGTGTCTTGGTTAGCACTCTCCCTATGCTCACTCCAGCCCCACACGCAGAATGACACATATCACACATGTACACACACATGCACACTCTTCCCGGCTCTGTTTTACAGACAAAAACCAGAGCCCCAGCAGACTTAGAGTCCACTCAGGTTTGTCCACAGGGGCCTCCAGAAACCATGCTTGGCTCCCAGAAAAGAATCACACAAAAATAAAGGATAAATGAGCCCCAGTTGGGGTGTCTCAGTGGACTGAGTACCGGCCTGTGAACCAAAGGGTGGCCGGTTCGATTCCTAGTGGGGGCACATGCCTGGGTTGTGGGCCAGGTCCCTGGTGCGGAGCCCATGAGAGGCAACCGCACATTAATGTTTCTCTCTCTCTCTTTCTCCCTCCCTCCCCCCTCTCTAAAAATAAATAAAATCTTTAAAAATAACAATAAAGGAGAAATGAAAACACACGTCCACGCAGAAGTCAGTGGGCAAATGTTCAGACAACGTGACCCATAACAGCCCCGAAGTGGAAACTCCCCGAGGGTCCGTCTGCTGACGCTGGACGAACACCCTGTGGTCTGTCCCAGGTGCCAGCGGCGGTGAGACCGCGGCCACCTCGTGCTTGCCCCCACTGGCGCTGGGCTCTCTGAGACACCGGAGTGGGGGCTTCGGGGACGATCCGAGGCCGCTTCCTCACAAGTGACCACGCACTGAGGGCCCTCATCAGGATGCACTGTGTAATTTGCAGGAACTTGAACATGAAAACGCAGGACCCCTCGTTCCAAAACCCAGAAGAATTTCCAGACGGTGACAGCAAAGCCTCCACCAACCTCTGGGCTCCTCCGAGCAGGAGTCCCTCTGTGACAGCACAGGTCACACGCTGAAGCCAGCCTGCCCTTGGACCCAGTCACACAAATGCCCAGGCATGCAGAGCAGATGCATCTCCGAGCAGCAACGGACCCCATGCACCGCCTGCCCGTGGGCGTGGGTCGCTTCCACATTTCCGACTTTGCAAACTCGAAGTCTCTGGGTGACCGACGGGGCAGCCACCTCCTTTGCATGAGAAAGCCCGCCTCCCTCGCCAAGGCACCCAATGGTGACATGCAGATCCTGAACACCCCCGGGCAGTGAGGGGGGACATCCGCTCAGAGTGGGGTGCCCCTTGGCAGGCTGTCAGAGGGCCACGTGTCTCGGGCCACTGTCTTCTCCCCGGTTCACGGCGACTCGAGCCGTGTTGCAGAAAGCAAGACAGCTGGCTGACAACCAGCAGGTCTTCCTTCTCATCCAGCGTGAAGTCCGACTTTTTCTGAATAATTGGTACATAGGAACTACAGGCAGGCCAGAAGAGGCTGGAATGTCAAGAATCAGAAATATAATTTGCATTAATTGGGCGTCAGCGGCAGACAGGAGCAAATTAATCAGTGGATGAGCTGGGAGGCTTCACCAGGTCGTATCTCTGCTGTTAGGGCTTGAGCTGTGTCCCCTGGGAAAGCGTGTTGAAGGTCTGACCCCCAGAACCTCAGGATGCGGTGTTATCTGGAAATAAGGCTGTTACGGAAGCAAGGTCAGGCTGACACCGCACAAGGGTGCGGAGTGCGTGGCCTCCGGGCCTCCCATCTCTACGCCTGACCTCAACCACACGCCCACCTGGTCCCCAGAAATGAAATCCCTCATGCAAGTCTAACCGGTTCTTTCCGTTGCTCTTCCATCCAGGGAGATTTCTAGGTCACCTGCCTCTTTTCAGATTGGTTATCCCTGTCAAAGACGTCTCAGGATCCTCCTCCATGAATACCTCCCAGGCTCCCTCAACCCCAACGCACGTTTTCTCAGATGTCGTCCAAGGGCCAGTGGCTGCGGCCACCACCGCGGGGCATCGCTGTTGAGGAAAGGTGGCCCGGCTGACCAGGCGCAGTCCAACCCATCCAAGGCCAGTGCCGGAGCCGCCTCACGGCACCTGGGGTGGCACGGCCCCACTGGTTCTCCCCGAGCCCCCCCGCTGCTCTCAGCCTGTGGCCCGGGCCCCCACCCCAAGCCCCTTGGTCGCTGGGCCACTCACTCACTGACCACCTTCCTGCGGGGTCCCCCCCAGTCTATGCCCACACCATGGTCAGACCCACCCCGACCTCCCCCACCGGGGCCGTGGCCCGCAGTGAACAGCCCTTAGCTTCTAAGCCCCCAGTTTCCCAGGCAGAGATCAGTGAGCGCCCTTTCTGGGGAGACCGCCAACAACGCACAGTCTGTCATGAGAACGTGTAAATCACGGTGTGCAGCCACAGGCGTGTTTTACCATCAGTCTGCGTAGTGGCCGTGAAGACCTTACACCCCAGATGGACTGTGTCTGATGCCGGTGACCGGTGCACTGCGGCCCTGCCCGCACTCGACCAAGACGACCTGCAAGGAGGGGCATGAGCCGGACGTGCCCCCCCAGTCTGCGCGGCAGCCAGCCATGCCTTTGAGGGGTCTCGGGGCTCAGAGCCACAGACTGGCCGTGCCCATGTGCTGGGACCTGTGTGCACGTGCACATACACGTGAGCACTCCAGTTGTGTGCACATGTGCATATACACCGCACATGTGTGCCAGGGTGTATTCACACACACAGCCTCTGTGTGCATTTGTGCTGGTGTCTATGTGTGCATAGATTGCACATATTTAGAATGAATGTGCTGGTTTTCCTAGGCGTGTCTGTCTGTCCACACAGGAAGATGTGTGTGTGAGCACACACGACTGGTGTGCATGTCCGTGAGGGTTCATATCCATGCTGGTGCAATGTATTCGTGTTGCCATAATGCACATGCATGCTATTGGATGTGTCCGTATGTGTGGGTGCATGTATTTGCTAGTATGTATGGCGTGTGTGTGTTTGCTGGTCTGTATTTCTGTGTGTGTTTCCTGGCACCCCCCCCCAACACACACACGGGATTCACTCAGGTGCAGTGTACATCCTCTGGTTCCCGGGCCCCACCCTCCCTGTTGCCCCACACCGAGTCCCCTCTCTGAACTTGGTTGCAGGAAGGAGGCAGAGCTCTGACTCAGCAGCGCCACCTCCTGGTCACCACGGTGTTCCTGGCAGACCATGATTGGCCACCCACACAAGGGGCAGAGGGGCTCTGAAGGAAGCCCCCAGAATCTCAGGGTTCTCACCTGACCCCAGGAGCCCATTTGCAACCCTAGAGGCGGATTCATAGAAATGGCACCCTCTGTGCATCAGGGAGTCTGGGCGAGTGAGGGAGGCTGACCCCCAAGGGGACATGAAATCTGAGAGGGCAGGGACCAGCACTGCCCCGGACTGGCCTTGAGCTTCTGCAGCCTGCGGTGCACGGAGCAGCCGCAGTCTCACGCTCAGCCTGTGCCCAACCCATGGCCAGGCCTCTGCACCAGAGGACAGCCGGGGTGAGGGAGTTTCCCTGGCAGCGTTGGGGTGGGAGGGTGATGAGGGGTACTGCAGGGGAGGGGAGGTCCCAGGGGTCGTCCAGGACAGGGTGCTCAGGGCTCAGGGGAGTGAGCTGGCTCCAAAGGGGTCATTTTAGCAGAATCACACCAGGGAACCAGACCCTCAGGATGAGGGAATGCCGCCCACAGTGGCAGCTGGAAGGCGGTGGGTTGACCTCTGGGGCCAAGGCCGGAGAGGAGCCGGAGCACCCCGGTTCCACCAACTCCCTCGCAGGAGCCCCCACAGCTCCCATAGGTGGTCTGTCACCGGGCTCCCCACGGCACCAGCCACTCATCCCCATCCACTCGACCCCGTCCCCACCGCCGCAGCCCGCTCCGACCACTGCAGAGTCCTTCTTTCCGGAATCCGGCATCTGCTTTCTCCTGCCCTCGGAACCGCCCGGGGAAGCCCCCTGCCGGCCGTCTCTGTGAACACAGCCTGTGTCCCCGCAGGTGGGCCCAGCCCGGCCATCTCCCCACCTCTTCTCGGCCGGGCGCCGGGAGCCACAAGCCCCCGTGAAACAAGGACGTGAATGTCCACCTGGCCAGGTTGCAGTGTGGGTTAGAGAGAATGCCTTGGTGCAGAGCTGGCTTCCGGGCTTTGGTCCTCGGTAGTCAGCCTCAGAGCGCCCTGGGAATCTTCTCTCCGACCCAGCTCCCCACAACCCCTCCTAGAGGCTGGGGTGGAGCTCACCTGTCCGGGGTCGGTCCGTCTGCCTGCCGCACCTTGCCTGCCCTTCCTCCTGCCTTGCCCTTGTCCACACAGGCCGCCCATCCATGATGCCTTCCCCTTCGTCTGGTGCGAAAACCCCCACTCACCCCTCAAAACCCAGCCGAGGTGTCTCCTCCTTCAGGAAGCCTTTCCTGACCCCACCTCTGACCCCACCTCCAGTACTCCCTTCTTTGCCTGACCAGTTATGACATCAGTAATTTTAAGATTTGATTTATTTATTTTTAGAGAGGGGAAGGGAGGGAGAAAGAGAGGGAAACATCAGTGTGTGG
>PVKU01008426.1:0-73724 GCA_004027475.1 Anoura caudifer
AAAAAAAAAAAAAAAACTTTTTAAGAAATGACTATTTAACATATAGAAAGGAACAAAAAAGCTGTAAGATAGGGAATCGAGCATCATACAGCCGGTCGATAGGACTTTCTGCCAGTGGGTATGTAGAGATTTAATATGCATACTTTGGAAAAAAGATTCTCTGTTAGTGAAAGGGTATTTTCTAGCACAGGCCTGTTATTCTCAACATGCTTGTGGTCGAGTTGCAAATAGCTCCTTTAAAATGCATTTCCAATGCACCCTGTCTTTACTGAAGCAATACTAGGACTTTTCAAAGCGTCAATTAGTGATAAGCTTCAAACTCATGGAACAAACACAATCTGATTCATGTGGGATTTATATTCCATTTATTTCAATAAATGTGGTTATATTTAGAAACTTGAACATTTTATACTATAATTTAAGAGGCTTTCTTCCCAGAAAGAAAATGAAACAGATTTTTAAAAACTCTGGTATCTGAACACTGAACAACAAATTCAATGCATTAAAAATGGTTGGAAGAGTAAGGCTTATGAGGTTCAAGATGGACAGAATTAGGTTATTCACAGAAAGTAAAACTTCAGAAGTTGTGGCGGAAAATTGCTTCGATCATCAAATATTACCAACTGCAGTGTATGTAGCTGCTACTCCTCAGTCCGCTTTCACTTCTGCATGGCCTTCAGACCACCATATTTCCCTAACCAGGCTAGCTGTAAAGATTTGAGAGAACTCTCTAGCAAAATCAATTGGACGGCCCTGTGCCAAGAGTTTTGATTCCAGTAGTCTAGGACAACGCCTCCAGTAATCTGTATTTTTAAACTGTGCCCTGGGAAATCTAATGCCCAACTAGGTCTGGCGATCACTCCTGTAACTCAACAGTAGTGGTAATAGAAGATGAACAGAGTCCAAGTCCTAAATAATGTGATACTGGAAATATTACCGCATCTTCACGGTTCAGATAATTTATTTATGTATTGGGGGAAATCCTTTTACTTTCATGGCAATTGAGAGGCAAAATTAAAATCAATGCTTGGCACATACAAGGCACGCACATATGGCACCCTTCCTCTGGCTGGGGCATCTCTACAGTTTTCTAATATTTTTGGCCTGATTTCTGATAGACAAACCAGAAAACTGACTCCATTTTCTGATTGCACATTCGTTCTAACTTCTTGCCTGAAGAGACTTTTAACATCAACGCACTGAATTACAGGTCCCTTGCTGGCCCTACTGCTGACCCTATAGACTCACACTCCAGAAAACCACCTAAGTCTCCTGTGTTTTCTTTAGTGTGTCACCCGATTCTGATGCTTGCCATTGCCTGTGGCATCTGACTCTGATCTGTTTCTACCTCATGTACTGTTAGAATTGTGAAGTATGTTAGAGCTAAGGAACTAAAGCCCAGAGAGTTTAAGTGGCTTATCTTAAGTCACACAGCTCATGTTAGGCTAGAAACCCAATCTCCTTATTTCCAATATTGCATTCCTGAGCTACTGAGGTTCAAATGAGTCCCAGAAAACAAAATTGCAAATTAGATTTAGCTAAAACTGTATTCAAAATGCATACAGACTTGTTAAATTCCCAAGCTTAAAACAAGAATAAGATAAGCATTTATCCTTGCAAGTACAGTCTTTTTTCTTACAATTTTTGAAACAACTTTCATCAGTTTTCTACCCTTATCTATTTCCCAGAGATAACAAAGTGGCAGGATATAGTGACCAAGTAGAGAAAGACACTGGTATAGACATAGACACACACATGCACACGCGCCCATTCATGATAAAATTTTCAGGAAAGCTGAGTTCTCATTTTTATTGGAAATAAAATGAGAGCCCACTTTCTCATTAGCGCTCACTTTGACTTCATCTATCCACGTTCACCTATTTAGAAGATTATCTGTTACAGTATAAATTTACTTTAATATAATTTATAATATATAATTAGGAAATTAATCTGATACCGCTACTAGGAAAAAAAATCAATATATAATTTTACATGTTCAAGTATTTGAGCCTAAAGACTATCAACTCTATATTGAATATACAGCTACAATTTAAGCTCTTAAATGGCATTTCATATAATGGTGACTCATTAAGTATATTTTTAAATGAAAACTGAATAGCTCTAAAGGTACTCACTTTGTTATTTTTTTAGCATGCATGATATCAGAAAATAACCATAAAAAATGTCTTCACAATAGTCATCTGCCCTAAATTTTCCTGACTAGACAAGAAATGATGTGTTCTGTATTTGGTAAGTTGCTTGTATACATGCATAATAATTAAACACTTTAAAAAGTAGCTACCATAAATAGATGACTCATCCCCTGGCAAGTGGGCTTACACCACTGATTTCCAGTGAGTCAATGACAAGAACCTGTCTATGGGTCTACTGCATTATTCCATGACCTTCTGACAGCTCCGCCTTGCAAACCACAAACCCAGTTGGGCATCTTTGACCCTAAATTAGATAAACTTGGCCCACTTCTTTCTAGTTCACTTGGTTTTCCAACACCCACTTTCCTCCCAAAACATCAGGGAGATAAGGGAGAATCTCAGAAGTAAGGGGAACCACAGTGCCTGAGCCTCTCTCAGTATGCCAGAACCTTCTGAACGAAGAGGAGTTTTATTGGCTGTTGCTTTAGTGTTCTCCAATAAACCTTGGTAACTCCAGACTTTTGGCAATGACTGTAGTAAAAGCAAAAATTTGGGAGCAAATATAGGTCCCCAGATTGACAAATAGATGAAAGAAACAAGCATACTACAGTAATTGAAATAAGTATTTTTATCTCATGTTGCACAGTAACGTTAGAAAGTAAAGTTTCTGTTCTGTTGGAATACGGTTATAAAGAACCTTTCATTGAAAGAAATTTCTTGGGAAGAATTATCCTTTGATCTGAGATTATTTGATCCTACTTTATAGTGTAGAAATATTTTTTACATATAAAATTTTTTTATAATTGTTGTTTTGTTTCTTAGCTTTAAACAGCCTTACTTGCCCAGGTGAAACGTTGACAATAAGAGGAAAACAAAAAGAATGCTGAGCATTCTCTTTTAAAGACCAGTTGTTACCTCTTCACCATTCCTCAGAAAAGGCTCTAAAGTATTTTCCTATTTGAGTCAATGCTAGGAATTAATAAAATTCAAATCAAAACATTAGTTATATTTGTCTACCAATCATTAATTTAAAGTTGATATTGACTTAGGATATAAAATAAACTCTGACTTACTATCCAAGAAGGACCACTGATGTTTTGTAAAATGGTTGGTTGTGAGCAGTGCAAGGAGCAGATAATTAAAGATAAAGCTAAGTACAATGAGATTTGGGGACCTTTTGCATAGACTTCATCATCACACAGACAAGGGAGACAAGACAGAGAGGAATCAATTATGAAAATGAAATCTGACTACTGAGGTGATGTATATGTTTTCTTAGGTTATCACCTTTACATATATCATAGAAACTAATCAGAAAATTATATGCTTTTTTAAATTAAGACTTTATGTGGCTAAGGAACTCAACTCTGTCTAAATGTGAATTCCAGGTGAGCCTGGGTTCTGGGTGACCAGACCACACCCACCATGGAAGCTAAACAGTTCCACGCTGGGCATGAAGGGCTTTACATCATGGGTGAGGATATAAGCTTTAAGAAGCAACTTAGAGAAAAATCATACACTGTAGGATTTTCAAACACTTTAAAGTCAGAGATTCCCCAGTTCAAATGGAAACTCTAACACTTCCTGACTGTAAATGTCAGGGCTGGGTACCTGCCCCGAAGCCTGCATTCTCGATATCAAGGGGAAACTACAGCAAGATTCTGGTGAGATAAAATGAGTGGGTTAAGTCAGATAGCCACAGGTATTCCAGCAAAAAGCTATAAATGTTAAATACCTTGATTATGATAGTAATGCTCACTAAAGAAAGTGCGTAGATGAAATATCAAAGTGCGTTACTAACCTCAATGCAATGCTGTTGCCTTTCCGGTATCGTTTGTTAAGATGCATACAAACATGATTTCAATTTTATGATGATTTTTTAATAGTTCAGAAGGTTTTTGAAATATTTAGTTTAACGTAAAAATATTTCTTGTTTGCATTTTGCCTTTTTAAAATGTTTCCTCTGAAGGTCCTTAATCACCTAAAGTTACAAACACTCACTTAAGCTCTTATTTTATTCTTTCATTATTCTATTATATTTAAAACTTTACTCTTTCTAAATGTCTTTGAGCATGCATTCTCGTTAGGGTCCATACAACTCCCAGTGGGGCCAAGTTATTTGTTATGAGGAGATGGACAGGAAAGGTTAGACATTAAAATCATTCATGACCTTCCAAAGGGCTAGAGTATATACACAGATGTAGAGTTTATCTGCCTTATCAAAATTTCAGGAAAGGGGGATGAATTAGGAGCAACACACACATCTAAAAAGGCTACTCGAAGGCTATAATAAAAACAATGATTGTAAATGCTGATCTAGAAACTACCTTGACGTATAAACTGAGATGTAAAAATCTAGTTTTTCATTACTATTTAGCCTGGTAGCCTAATAACATTTACTGAACAAAATATCTTTCACATTAATTTGAATTAGCAATAATCGCGCCTCGGATAAACCTTATTGGCTACGATACTGCCACTGCGCAAAGCTTTTCACATTAATTTGAAATGATGCATTTATACCATAAATTTTTATCTGTTTCTGGGTCTGTTGCTAACTTTCTTTCTATTCTGCCTCAGCTTTTACTCGTATTAATTTTTAATAGGGCACACAGCATGTATTTTACATGTTATAAAACATAATATATGTACCTTACATTAAAGAAGAAATAAAATATTGTACATGATTTGTTATGTTCAAATCATTTTAAGATAAATTCTGGTGGTCTGTCAGGATTTACTGACTTTAACAAACCGACACAATATTAAAGACAAAATATTTGGAAAATTCTGAGAATGCATCCATCTTTATCCCACAGCAAGACACTACAGCGGCCACTTTCCATTATTCAATAAAAGTTCTACTTTTTTTTCCCCTAGCAACAGGACATAGAGCTCAGGGCTTATGTTGCTAGGAACAGAGTTGCACACCACTACGGACAATATCTTGATATTTCAAATAGTTCTGAAATTCTGGTCTATGTTTTGTCCCCCATAAAATGTAATTTTTACCTCAATGTTTATAGATTTCTTAAGACAAGATCAGTATAGGAGCCACTGCGGAAAGTATCTGAACAGCACTTCAATAGTTTGAGTTCTAGAACTCACATGGGAATGGTTACCTTAGGAACCGTTGTAAGAATTATCTCCAACATTAAAGGTGCCCGCTGACCTGCTGAAGCATTGCATGAGTTTGTTCAGCTTCTCAGGCTTTAATGAGCACAGGAATCCTTTGGGCAAGTTTGTTGAAATACACATTCTCGTTCAGAAGTAGCATGTAGGAGGCCTGATGTTCTGCATTCGCAGTAAGTTCCCAAGTCATGGCCAGGCTGCTGTTCACAAATCGCTGAGAAACGAGGAGTTAGTTGGCGTCTATAATCTCATTTCAAGTCAGCAACATGGGTGACTCAGAAATATCCAGAGGGTAAAGACTGCCTAAACGAAATACGCTCTTTTTGTGTCTAAAACCCATCATCACCCACAGAGCCACACTCACACCCTCCAGCTTGAACTTCTCTGATCAAATTAAGAAATCTCCAAGGTGCCTGTAAGTGACTTTAATTCTGATAATCTGATTTTTCTAAGTCTGTAAAGATGGATGAGTGTGCATACAGGTCAGGGCTGGCCCTGAGATGGATCCTAACACAGGATCTGAAACGAAAGGGCAAGGACAGCAGCCAGGGGAGACAGCGAAAGCAATCTCAGTCCCAAACTCTGCTCTGTAATGTATTTGCCTTAGTTCCCAATTACTGCTAAATGCTTTCAAGATTTATTTTGCTAGCTAGGAATTAGAAGAAAAATACTTCAATTAATTTTGTAGTATAATCTCTCAAAGCTGTTTACCTTGAAGAATACTCATCGAATGTTTTGGTTGACTAATTAGTTTTCAAAATTAAAAACCTCTTAAATCCCTAACAAATTTGTATTAAAATATAATAATGTCATATGGATGTATTATGTGTTTTTCCCTTTCACTAAGGAAAAATGTTAGGTAAATATTTTATTTTGCCCTGCTAAAATCAGTCTGCTCTGAGTGTTATTTCATTTCTTAAAATGCATGTGAGGCCTATTTGCATCAGAAACTTCCGTGTGTTTCCTGAACTTGCACATACCTGGCCATATGGCTACTCCATCACATCCCTGGGAAATGGCTCTGAAAGTTGCCTTTTTAATAAGTGGCCCAAGTCACTCTCAGTCATATTAAAGCATTCACTTACTTTATTCCTTCCTTGTTTTGTATTTTAGACATATTTTGCCAAGAAATTCCCAATTGATATTAACATATTTTTTAAGTCTAGAGACAATCGAATGGTGACTCCCCAGAAGATACGTCCACCTAAAACATGTATATGTGTGTAATCTTTAAAAGATAAATATCTTGAGATGAGATCAGCCTGGATTACGATGTGGGCTCTAAATAAGTTACAAATGCCCCTTATAATAAGAGAAAAGACCAACACAAAAGAGAAGGAAATCTGAAGATGAAGGTAGAGAATAGAGTAATGGATCCACAGCCCAAGGAACACCAACAATTGCCAAAAGCCACAAGAAGCTGAGAAAGATTTGCTTTAGGAGCCTGCAGATGGTCCCGACCCTTCCCACACCCTGATTTTGGACTACTAGCTTCTAGAGCTGTGAGAAAACAGATTTCTTTCGTTTGAAGCCACCCAGTTTGTGGTATTTTGTCATAGAAATTCTAAGAAACTATTTGAGCCCTACTAAATACATAGATTATCTTCCATGAGCAATAAAAATAGCAATAAATTTGCACTTATTTGTGCACGAAGCATGATGCATAGAACAAGTAGGTATGTAGCTAATTTTTAACGCTCATTCTCTTCCACCTTAATTCTTCCTCCCCAAGACACGTTCTTGCTTATCTATTTCCTCTTCTTCTGGGGTAATGAGAGGAGCAAATGTGCTTTGATGTCTGCCTATGAACTTTCATGTGCCAGCCCATGAATCTGAAGGAGAAGTGAGGCAACTTTCATACACATGGGATGAGTTGAGAAGTCACTTGCAAAGCTGGGTTCTATTCTCAGAACTACAAAACACTATGGTGTTAAGTCTCTTCTAAATATTATATAGAATAATGTTTTATCCCAAAATTAATTATTCCTGGAAATTTTACTTATAGTTTGAGAAAAGCATTTCTTTTTGCAGTTTCAAAAGTTGTCTCTTGAAAGATCAGTGATATACACACACACACACACACACACTTTAAGTACAATCTCATAGCAGGATTCATAGCATGGGTTTTTTAAAGGTTGATTAAAATATACACAAAATTTAGAAATCTTATTCTTTTGATATTTATGGTATTTTTATATTTCCCTATAATCAAGTAGCCAGCCAATTAACGGAACTATAAATATGTATCCTATGTCTGTGTTTGCAACATGCTAGCAAAGTTATAAGAAGGAATAAGACACAAGTAAAGAGAACACAGACTCCTGATCTAGATGCCAGAGGTTGAACCCACGGCTCTGACCCCCTAGGTCTGCTTCAGTCTCCCTTAGTCATTACTGAAAGGATACGAATAGCTGCCATTGAGCAGGTACCGGTTTAAAATATCAATTAACTAAATTAATCCTCACAAAGTTAGATTTCATTTACTTCCCATTTTTGCAGTTCAGAAAATTAAGAATCAAGCTCCATAAATTTCCCAAGGATATATAGCTAGTTAGTGATAATTACAGAAATGAACTCAAGGATGCCTGTATTGAAAGCTTACAGTTTTAACTACTACACTATACTTCCTTTCTTTACTGTTATTAAAGTTAGGTAGTTAATTATTGCTTGTATCCCTAAAAATCTATCTCCAAAACATCAACCAAATCAATAGTTCACACTTTAAAAAAACAGCTCCAACGGTGAATTGAGTATCATTGTCTCTAATGATTTCAGAATACGAATGGTAAATCCCATCAGTTTTCAGAAAAATGTACATTGTGGGATGTAATGGGAAGCCTGCTGGAGAGGCTTCTAAGAAAGGCTTTTGTCTCTGATGAAAGAAATGCTCAGGAAGAAACCGCACATCCTGCCCTGGTGGGGCTTGTAAGAGAACAGAACGCCAGCAGCTGCTACAGCAATATTGTGACCATGTGGGAGCCGGCCAGGGGCAGGAAGCCCACAGGCTCAGGAATGCAGGGCTGCAAGATGGAAAGCAATAAGCTCTTTGATGATTTTGGCACCACTTTACTCTAAACTTGTAATAAGGAAATAATGTATCCCTGTTGTTTATGCCACTAACAATTAGTTAATACCTCTATTACCGTTTGAACCACAAAGCACCCGAAATCATATAAAAGCAAAAACTCAAAACTTTCTCACCTGGACCAGTGGTGGCTCAATTGGTTGGAGTGTTGTCCTGTAATCAAAAGGTTGCAGGTTTGATTCCCAGTCAGGGCACATGCTGAGGTTGGGTGTTCAATCCCCAACCCTCAATCCCCAGAGTCTGGGTCTGGGCGTGAGGGACTTGCAACCAATCCATGCTTCTCTCCCTCATCGGTGTCTCTCTCTCTCTCCCCCTCTCTCTAAAAACAACGAAATGTCCTTTCGGGTGAGGATTAAAAGAATTAAAAATAAAATATAAACTTTCTCTAACAACTGCACATTATTTAAGCAGTTTAACTGCAGTATTTCATTAAAATATAAAGGTTTAAAAGTCAAAACTGACCATGACTTAGAAAAAAAATCAGACTTTAGCTGACTTCCTTTAATGACTTCACTCAATTTTTTAAAGAAATATTTGAACTTTATGTGTGTTATAGTGGAATTTGAAGGCGATATATTGGGAAAGCTAGTAAATCACTGAAAGACCAAAGAAATTTCAGTATTATTCCTGCTAATTTTTAAACAGCAAAAGCCCATTATTTGACACCTGAAAAGAAATTCAAATACATCATTAATTTCCATTATGCCCAAATTTCAGGGTTACCTATAAGCAAACTTGCTATTTCATTAAGATAGCTGAGATTAAAAAAACGTTCTACAGCTGATTTATTCTGCCCCATGTTATTCTGAGTTACTTGCTCATGAGACTGCTCTGCAAATACGTTAAAATTCATTCATGTCTGCCAATTATTTCCTTAGATTGCTAAATCTTTATCTACATTATTCATATCTGTCTATATCCCAGGGATGCTGCTTGCAATGCTAGAAAGTGTAAGCCTCATAAAGAATATAGTACTAACCTTTTATACAGAATTAAAGAGACAAGGGTATTTGTGCCCAGATGTAACCAGACTCTGCTAGTGTGTCCCAAAGGGCTGAATGGATCAACATGTTAGCACACCGGTTACCTCTTTATGACACACCCGTGGGCCATGAGACACCAGTTAAGGAATTCTGGTACAGATTACACTTGACATTTAATTAACACGATATACTGTGGCTTAAAGGTGGAGTCTTCAAAAAAAAAAAAGAGGGAATCTTCTCCTAAGAGTGGAAGTCACCTCAAAGATGGTGGTAAGCATGGGAGAGAAGTGAAGGGAGAGAGGGGAGAATTCATTCATTCTAAGGTAGAATGCACCAAAAGCAAGTCTCTGGTTTTAGGACAGAATCTTGGTATTGGCAAGAAATAAACTTGAGCAATGCACTGGGTGCTGTCATATAAATGCTTTTTAATCTAGACTGGTGGAACCTTTTCCCGATTCTTTGAGGGGAAACAAATGAAGAGATTTTGTGGAGGCTGTAAAGAGGAGTTGACCTGAGAGAAGAGGAAGAACCCTGGGCCAGCACTCATTTCCAGCTCTAGATACAGAGGCTTCAAGCATTAGTCCAGACGACAGCATCCAACTGAATCTCTAGTGAGACCCCGCCTGCCCCGACAACCCATGAAGGGATAAGCCGTAATGCTAAGGAGGGGGCTGGTCAGAGGGGGGAATTGGCTGCTGAGGGCAGGGAGGCAAACATCTTTGCTGGTGTTGTCAATGGAAATAAAAATCTTAGTTTGGTGCTCCTGTGATGATATATGTGTCAGAGTGTGTGTGTACATACATGTATTCTTCACTATGTCAATTTCCTGTAGTTATTTATGTGTCATGGCTGGCAATTAAGGCATTCCATTTGCCAGTTAGAGTACTGCTTAAACTTCAGTGAAGGTGTTAATGGCTTCATTAATTATATATGCAATCCTGAGTAGGGACATCAGCACTGAAAGGTGTCTGAAACGTAGAATGTGTCAGCAGCAACGCTACTCCTGGAAATCTAAAACCACTTTCATTCTGATGTGCCTTAGTGTCTGTGCAGAACGTCTTTCTTAAGTTGCTACTGCAAAGCCTGGGAAACCATACACCATGACATTTTTCCTCATTTCGAAGTTAGCTAGTGTGTGCCTGTGTGTCTGTGTATGAGCACTTGTATATTACTCAGTGACCGACAGATGGATCTGGAGTTTCTTAACTGTAACCTCTAGGATGAAATACCACAGAGCAGCGGTCCTGGACCTTTTTGACCCCACGGACTGGTTTTGTGGAAGACGGGGGAGTGGGAGAGGTAGGCAGGAGGCGGAGGTCGGGTGAGCTTTGCTTGTGGCCGGGGCTCTAACAGGCGGCACACCATACCGGTCCAGGGTTGGGGACCGCTGCCATATGGTAACTTGCCAGTTTATGTTATTTCAAAATAATTGCCATTTTTAGCACAGAGTAAAATTAGAAGCAAGGATTTTATAAAACTTGACAGCAGAATTATCATTAGACATTGTCTGGTAACAAGTGAACACCAAACCCATGCATAATTTATTATAGTCAATGATATTTTAAAAGACAATATAGAAAATTACTTTAAATGGAGGAATAAGGTCTTATTGTTTCCTCTTTGAGGAATAATAATATATATTTCTTAACCAAATGTTCTAATATGTGGCCTTCAGTGGTCTTTGTTTTTTAGATTTTTATTTATTTATTTTTAGAAAGAAAGGAAAGGAAGGGGAAAGAGAGGGAGAGAAACATCAATGTGTGGTTGCCTCTCATGCACCCCATACTGCGGGCCTGGCCCACAACCCAGACATGTGCCCTGATTGGGATTGAACCTTTGGTTCTCAGGCCTGTGCTCAATCCACTGAGCGACACCAGCCAAGGATGGCCTTCAGCTTTTAAAAAAAAGAGTTTAGAGACAAGTTCGATTCCAGGAGCAGAGATCTGGCACACACACAGCTACCCACAGAAGCCTTTTAAGTACCTGGGTTATTTCCAGGAGTACATCTGCTTACCTTCCCAGGAACCTTACACACTTCATCACTAGCGAGAAGTGTAAGCAGTATCGGTGACTCACAGAACATAGGCTAGCTAGAAAATGCATTCTTGCTTATAACTTTGAAGTGATAGGTGAAGACTGTCCCTGTGTCATCATGAAGGGGACTGTGCACACAGTACTGTGTGACTCTTCGAGGTACAGTCATCATACTCCACATTTCTATGGTCCACATACCAGATATTTGGGGCTGGCTCTAAATTCTTTTACCCTTGTTACTTGCAATGTGAATTCTCTGCTATTTATTGACTATTATTCTTTTTCTTTTTTGATAACACATGTGATTTTAGGAGCCAGGCACTAAAATTTCAAGTCTATTCAGTAAATACATATTGCATTACTACATGCAAGACAATTCTAAGGCTCTTAGTGAGTACAAAGTAGATAGCATTAAACATCACAGTTGTATACATCACCAGTGATTTCACAAGCTAACGAGTTAAGTCTGGACTCTCTGGTAAGTACAGTCACATCAGTCAATTCAGTCATATTTACTGCTATATTCTGCCTTCTGCCCTCTTTGGCCCAGATCCCTTCACATTCACTCTTACACATGTTCCCAGGGGTTGCAAAGATATGCAACAGCAAAGTCTTGCGGAATTTTTTTGTATGCAAACTGTATAGCTGTTCCCTTGGCCATTCTGAGATTCCCCCTTTGCAGTGAACCTAGAAATAACCAGAACTTGTTGTGGTTAAGTCTTAAAGAGAACGAATACCCACTTTTAAAGCATTTTCCCCAAGTGAGGTTATCACAAAATTTTCAAGCTAGGGTAAGGTAATCACATCAGACCTGGGAGGGCAATGTGCTTTGTGGTAGGAAGGCTCAGAGCAACGTGAAATTCAAGACAATCATTTTAGGTGGGTCCGATCATATGTCCCCAATTCCAAGTGCAGGGCTCCATGCTTTCCCACTTGATGCCCTAACTTCCAAATTAAAAAATGTGGGAAGACTATGAATTTATTGACTTTAAAATTATACAACTGATTCAGTGCAATTTTATATTTAATTTTAGCAATATCAGCCCTGCTGCTCCAATAGATGAGAGAATATTTAGGTATGTCATGGAAGCTCTCTAGTTCTCAGATCATGACTTCAGCTGAGAGTTCAAGGTCCTAGCTCATCGTTTCCTTTCTGCAGGTGTTCCAGGGTCCTCAGTGTAGTCCATTCCACACCGTATTCCTTGTAGATATCTCACTACCGTAATGTTCAAATGGTGCAGCCATGTGAGCAACCAGGGCACTTGCTTCAGTTGGCTTTTCATCATGATTAACCATAGGTGCTAACTTAATTAATTATGATTTCACTGCATGCAATACATACTGGCGTCCCATTTCCCATTGGCAAAGAGCTCAGCATTGCAGTCCAGTCTTAGGGCATGACCAAACCGATCCAAAATTCCAGTCTCCTTACACCAACACAGTAGCAGCTCTGTATTTGTCAGAAGACAAAAACTACATAGCAAATTTACCTGAAAGAGTTAAATATTAAGCATTAACACCAGATTACTACAAAGGGGTAAAAAAACTCTAAAGAATATAGGAATAGCATATATAGGACCGAGGCAGAACACTCAAGGAAGAAAAATCATCTGGAAGAATCCACAACCCCTCCCAGGACAGAGATCAGACATCATTAGAGGGGAAACAGTAAGGGCCTCTGACTGATGGAAAAGTCTACTGAGGTGCTAGAAGTGAGGGCTGGCAAGAAAAAACCACCTTCTGTGGGTCCCACAAAACTCATTGAGACCTACAAAACTCTCCGGGTGTTGCAGGGAAATTACTGTCAGCCAGAGAAACTGCCCAGGCAGCTTCTTACAAAGGTGTTGCCACTGAAACCCTGTAGGAATGAGTGTTCCTGGGTGTCCTGCATGCTAACCAAGCACCACAGGACACGTGCAGAGAATCACCCTGGACCTAAGCACAGAGGTCCCTTCTTCCTGCAGTGTCCTTCTAGCGCCTTCTACCAGCAATGGTTACCATCATGCCAGTAAGCAAAGAAGAAATGTTCACAAGGTCTGGATCCAGTCTCATGAGCCAGGCAATGATGAGTAGATTTGGAATGAAAGGCAAAAATTTTATACCTGTCCCAAGTGCAATTAACTTATGCATGTTTCAAGTAGTGACAACTGAAAACAACATATCCCTCCTCCCTCTAATAATAGTACTGGGACCAAGTGTCGTTTCCTGCCTCTATATTAACCAACATTTTGACCAAGCAAAAAGAACTTTGTTGTGTGTGCTCAAGGAAATACCTGCTCTCGGACAATAAGACTGTGTGAGCAGCCAAACAGGCTACTGAACCAGGAGTAACATCTTGCTCATTAAGATTTGTTTCAACAGCCTCGCCTTCAGTATCTACATCCCAAAGTGATAGACCTTAGTTAAAATCTCGGTAAATACTAACCAGTTCCTACTGCAAGATCCATCATAAGCCATTCAGCCCAGAGTTTAAATCCCCCAAAATATGCTCCCCTGACTTCCTTCTTCTGATACTTTATCAAAATGCTCTTCTCCCTTATTGCAGTGAGCAAAATTAACACAGCTTGCCCCGATCCTAAATTTTCCCTGTGGTCTTTTGGGGACTGGAGGGTCAACAACAGAATCCATAATCCTATCGGGAGAAGCTGTTGGACTCGTGCTTAAGGGTAATGCGCACGGCCGGCCGGCTGAAGGCAGGAAGGGCTCTGCGTACTGTGCTTGCCTTCTAAGAATATCTTTTCCTTGCAGCATCCTAACACTTACACTGGGCTGATAACTTATTCCCAGGCTCTTGTTCAAGCAGTTGTGAAGAGCAAATGAAAAAGCTGCTTAAATGAGAAGCCTCTGGGTGACATTGGGTACAAATAGTTTTTTTTTTGTTTTGTTTTGTTTTTTTTTTAGTATATAAATGTAGCATTTGGTAGAGGTTTGCAGTTAGGAAATCCAGCATTCTCTGCCTCAATGACCGGCAGCTATGAGACCATCAGGAGACAACAGCCCTGAGACTAGACATCTGCCCCCTCAGGGTGGGTAGTCATCATCCCCAGGGGCAACAGTGAGGGGCCTTTTATGCAGCTTCTCTGGAACCAGAAGCAAACATGAAATAGATGAAGGCTGAACTACTGATCTGCTGACCAGGGTAATGGATGAAAGGGAGAGAAAATAGAAAAGGTAAATTAATGGATATTAAAAAGGCAGAGAAATAAGCTCATGAAAAAGATGTTCAACATCATTAGCCATTAAGGAAATGCAAATGAAAGTCACAATGAGATATCAGTACACACCTATCAGAACAGTCTAAGTGAAAAATGGTAATTGCATGAAATGCTAGCAAGGACATGGAGAAAGTGAATCGCTCATACATTGCGGGTGGGAATGCAAAATGCTACAGCCACTCTGAAAAACAAGTTGGTAGCTTCTTACACAACTAAGCATGCAATTGCGGTAAGCCCCAGCAACGGCACACCTGGGTATTTATCTCAGCATCATAAAAACTATGTTCATCTAAAAATCTGTATATAAATGTTCATAGCAGCTTTATTCCTAATAGTAAAAACTGGAAATGATCCAGATGTTCTCCCATGACTAACTGGTGAAAGAGTTTTGGTATGTCCACACCACAGAAGGTTACCCAGCAATAATGACTGAACTACTGATACACTCAACAGCCTGGATAAATCTCAAGAGAATTATGCTGATTGAAAACTAGCCAATCCCAAAAGGTTACTTAAACTGTATTAATCCATTTAGACAGCATCCTTGAAATGAATAAAATTACTGAAATGGAGAATTGACTCCTGGTTGTCAGGGGTCAAGGATGGTGGAGGCAGGAATGTGAGGAGTCTTGGAGTCATAAATCATTCTGTAGTGATTAATCATTGTCAGCATCCTGGTAGTGATATTATACTATAGTATTATAAAATGTCACCACTAGAGACATGGGGTGAAGTGTTCTTGGACTAAGTCTGCATTATTTCTTACAATTTCGTGTGAATCTACAACCATCTCAAAATTAAAAGTTTGATCATAAAATATAATAAAAGTCAGGGAAGTACCAGCAAGAAGATAGACAGGGCCATCTCTCCCAAAGACTTACAGAAAGACACTGTGTGGGCTAAAGCTTAGTGGGTTCGTTGTTTCTTGTTTTGAGACATGAAAGACAATGGTCTGGAGAAGAGTTAAAAGAAAAGTGAAGAGGATTGTTAGGGCCTTTGCTTGTGTATGAAGTCTCTCTCCTCCATCAGTGATTTCTTTTTCTTTTTTTATTGGTGTGCCATCACAGTTGTCCCCAGCTTTCCCCATCACTCTCCCCTGCTCTACCCACCCCTACTCCCACATTCAATCCTCCCCTGCCCCCACTGTCTTTGTCCATGGGTCCTTTATACATGTTCCTTGATGATCTTTCCCCTCTCTGCCCTGTTATCCCCCCTCCCTTCCCCTCTTGTCACTGGCAGTTTGTTCTTTGTTTCCATATCTCCAGTTATATTTTCCTTGTTTGCTTTGTTGATTAGGTTCCACTTATAGGTGGGATCATTAAGGTATTTGTCTTTCACGGCTTGGCTTACCTTACTTAACATAACACACTTCAGTTCTATCCGTGCTGTAGTGAAAGGTACGAGTTCCTTCTTTCTTTCTACTGCGTAGTATTCTATTGTGTAAATACACCACAGTTCTTTGATCCTCTCATTTACCGGTGGGCACTTAGGTTGCTTCCAGCACTTGGCTATTGTAAATTGTGCTGCTATGAACTTCAGTAATGACTTCTTTTTCAAGGCCTTTTAAATTTGGATGTGGGTTTGTTTTAAATTCAGTACCGTAGAGAGGCAACAGGAAACGGAATGCTCTGCTTCATATCAGGCCACAACAAGCAGGACTTATAAAAGGACCCCAAACATGGGGTGACTCGAAAGGACCATACCCTCACTGGAAACAGATGCTGACTCTTTCCTGACCAGGGAACAAAAGGATTTGCTTTGAACCAACAAAGGATTTGTTTTAACAAACTATGTAGAGAACCGTGGATTCATTTGTCCTATCTTGAGAACCAATTTTCTATCTTTAATTAGCCTATCCACAGGAAATTGTGCTTTTTACCATTTAAAATTCCCTAACTTGCCACTGCCAGTTGCCCTGGCTGGCATGGCTCCATGGGTTAGAGCATCATCCCATAAATAAAAGATTGCAGGTTTGACTCCTGGCCAGGGAGCATGTGAGAGGCAATCAATCCATGCTTTCTCCCTTCCTCTCTCTCTGAAAAGCAATGAAAAAAAAAATGTCCTCAGATAAGGGTTTTAAAAAATCCACTAAGGTTGCCATTTTGGAAGTTATTGGTGAATTTCTTCACTGAGTGGGGTGTGCCCACGGACTTTCCCATGCACGTGCTTGCTTGCCTAGCAGGTAAATAAACTCAGCTAAAAAAAACCTAAAAAGTTGGTTTTATTATTTTTTATTCTTGCCAAGCTTTATGATGCAAGCAAGAAGACAAAAAGTGCTGGTAAAAGGGCCTGATGATAAGGACAATAAAAAATGTGTTGCGTTAAATATAAATTAAGAGGGAAATTTAAGAAATCCAAAGTTTTAATCTGAATCCAATTACAAATCCCATTTTAATCTGAAGTTTAAAACAATAAAATCTCTACTATAATAAATGATAACATCTCTATACTTTATCATTTCATTTCTAACTTCCTTGTCTATATTAAATAAACACTCCTTAATTTCATTCTTCTTAAATATCTGTACTGGTCCCAGCTACAGTTATTAAGAGAGCTTTTCATTTCTTATGCAGTTTTGATAAGAGTTGTTTTTATGAGAACACAGTTATTGCTAACCCATATCATTAGATATATATATAATTACTTAATGAATAAAATCTCAAGATATTTATTTCACTTTAAATCTTCCAAAATGATAGGAAGTCTTATACAAAATAAAATTATACAAAATAAAGAATGTGAAAAGTCATCAATCAAGTTCATGGATAAACTAATACCACATAATAAAACTTTCTGAAGCTGTTGACAGCAATTCACCTCACAAACAGACTGAAGTATGTGACAGAAAACTCATTTTTAGTCAGTTCTATCACAATTTACTAAGCACTGCAGCAAAACAGGGCTGCCCTGTAATTTGGTATAGGGTAGCATGATTCCTCCAATTTTATCCTTTCTCAAGATGGCTGTGGGTTTGTCATAGATGGTCTTTATTATGTTGAGGTATGTTCCCTCTATTCCCACTTTGCTGAGAGTTGTTATCACACATGAGTACTGGATTTTACAAAAAGTTTTTTCTGTACCTATTGATATGGCAATGTAGTTTTCATCCTTCATTTTGCTTATGTGTTGTATCATTACTGCAAGGCCATAGTAATGAAAATAGCATGGTACCAGCAAAAAATAGAGTTCTAGATCAACGGAACAGAATAGAGAGCCCAGAGGAGGAAAAAAAGCCCATGCCTTTATGGCCAATTAATATTTGACATAGGAGGCAGGAGCAAAAAATGGGGTAAAGACAGTCCATGAAATAAATAACATTGGGAAAATGGACATTATTAAAGGCAAAAATAATGAAACTAGACTACTTTCTCACACCATACATCAGAATAAACTCAAAATGTATTAAAGATCTAAATGTATGAATGAAAATCATAAAAATCCTAGAAGAAAACATTGGCAGTAAAATCTCATACATTTCTCAGAGAAATATTTTTTTCAGATATATCATCTCTAGAGAGGGAAGCAGAAGAAAAAATAACAAATGGAACTACATCAAACTAAAAAGCTTTTGCACAACAAAGAAAATGAACAAAATGAAAAGAAACCCATTGAATGGGAGATTTGCCAATGATATATCTAATAAGAGGTTAATAACCAAAATGTATAAAGAACTTACACAGTTCAACACCAAAAAAAAATTTTTTTTACAGGGCAAAAGACCTAAATAGACACACCTCCAAGGAGGACAGACAGATAGCTGATAGACATATGAAAAGATGCTCAATGTCACTAATCATCAGAGAAATGTGAATTGAAACCACAATGAGATATCAAATCACACAGATCAGAAGGGCTATCATCAGTAATTCAATAAACAAGTGCTGGCGAGGATGTGGAACCCTCACGTACTGTGGGTGGAAATGCAAACTGATGCAGCAACTGTGGAAAAGAGTATGAAGTTATCTCAAAAAATTAAAAATGAAACTGCCTTTTGATCCAATGATCCCACTTCTGGGAATACACCCTAAGAATCCCAAAACACCAATTTGAAATGACATATGCACCCCTATGTTCATTGCAGCATTGTTTACAATAGCGAAAATTTGAGAGCACCCCAGGTGTCCACCAGTAGATGAGTGGACAAAAAAGCTGTGGCTTTTTTGCTAGAAAAGCCACAAAAAAGAAAGAAACTTTACCTGTTGTGACAGCAGGGGTAACCTGGAGAATATTATGCTAAGTAAAATATGCCAGTTGGAGAAAGACAAATACCATATGATTTCACCTGCATGTGGGATCTAATGAACAAAACAAACAAAACAGAAGCAGACTCGCACAGAGAACAGACTGACAGCTGTTAGAGGAGAGGGGGGTTGCCAGGCTGGGTGAAATAGGTGAAGGAATGGAGCAAAAAAAAAATTTTTTTTTTAATTTTTTGAAAAGGGCTAGGGGTAGTGATAAATTTTATACACTGTTCCTGCCTATGAGGGGGGTACATATTCGATAAAGTTTGATAAAAAAAATACCTAAATAGTATGCTATTTCTACTTTCTAAAAATTCAGCACATACACATCTTTATACTCTTTGTTAGAAATAAGATACAGCTAATGATAGTTGAATTGCACTAAACCTTTAATTTGCATCATAATCTTCTGACAGTAAAAGGAAAGATATAAAGAAAAAACATGTTATTACTTCAAAGTCATTTTCCCTGACTGACCCAGATTACCACATATTTATCATACAAACCATACAAATATTTATCATACAAATCAATTCTATGCATTCTTCAAGACACAGAGAGGATACCATATTTTATCAAATCTGTGACTGCAATATCCATCATTATTTTGTGTTCTGTTTGACAGGGGGAAATCCTGCCAATTAAACTAGGATGTGTCATCAAATTCAGTCTGCTCATCAGTTTTAAGATGTATTCTGATTTCAGAGGTGGTAAAATATCCAAAGTAAATGTGTATATTAGAATTGATGAACTACAGCATTCCTTAGGTGTTAGAACTCTGAAGAGCTGCTTGTCCACAGGGCTGTGTCCACCACCCTCATGACTGTGCCCAAAACCAAGCTTCTCAAGTGCTATTCAATGTAAGAAAAAACATGGACTCAAGGCCACGGCACAAAGCCTCGCCTATGCATTCAGGCAGCGATTTTCAACCTGCATTCCAGAGGAATTTTTAAAACATGCAATATTATTTAATCAGGGGCACTGACCTCTTTTCCCTTAAACTGTCAAGTGAAAAAACTGACAACAGCCAACACAACAATATCGTTCCGATGTGAATAAATCAAAATCACACCTATTTTTGGTCAGATCAGCAAAAAATATTTTAGTAATTAGTCTCTGTGGGCCTTGGGAGGTAGAAAATCACTGCATCAGGTGACCAAAAACCTTCCTCTAGAGTCCTCTCATCTCCAACATGGGAACACTGATTATTAAAAATAATAGCAAGAAAATATATACATCATGTGCATAATAATTGTAATAGAACACTAATAATCCATTACACTTTTTGAACTAAAATAAAATCAGATTCTTAAATTTTCTTCACTTCCCAGCATTACTTTTTAAAAAATAATTGTCTGGATCTCTTTGGCTTAATTTTTTAGCCTGCAACATTTATTAGCATGTAAGGAGGTAATATACATTAATGGGTGTTCAAATGTGAACTGTTTTATGTTGAACATCATGTCTTTAAGTAAACAGCTTTCCTACCATTATATATATAAATTTATATATACATTATCTATAAATATATAAATTATCTATAAATATATGAATTTATAAATGTATATATAAATTTATAAATATACATTTATATAAATTTATAAATATACATATATAAATTTATAAATGTATATTAATTTATATGCATATAAATTAATCACCTAAAAGAAAAACTACTTCTTTACCATATTTTTTCATGAAAGATGTTTCTTGTTATACCATTAAAAAAAAACAAATACCCCTGGGTCAGGTGGTTTCATTGGCTAGAGCGTCAACCTGTACAACAAAAGGTTGAGGGTTTGATTTCTGGTCAGGCCACATACAGGGGGCAACTGGTCGATGTTTCTCTCTCACATTAATCTCTCTCTCTCTCTGTCTCTGCCTCTGTCTCTTTCTCTCTCCACCCCCCTTCCTCCCTCCCTTCCTCTTTCCCTCTAAAATCAATAAACAGGACAAAAACTAGGGGGCCTCAAAATGGGAGGGAGGTGGGGAGGGGTGGGTGAGTGGATGGGATGAGAGTAAAAGACAGAAAACTGTACTTGAACAATTAAAATAAAATTTTTAAAAATAAATAAAATCAATAAACAAATGAGGGAGGACCCCAAAACCTGGAATTTATTAAAAATTGTATGTCTATCCTTACATGTTTCAACTCCAGTCACCTTCAAAGTACTCTCCATTTGATGCAATGCACCTACCGAGATGTTTTTTCCACTGTTCAAAACAGTTTCTGAACTCCTTGATTTTGATGCCTTTTAGTGCCTCTGCCATTTTTATTTCACCTCTTTCACATTGGCAAAACTTTTCCCTTTTGGGGACTTTTTTCATCCAGGGAAACAAAAAAAGTCCCTCCAGGTGAGATCAGGTGAATGGAGAGGGTGGGGCATAGGGGACACACTGTTTTTGGTCAAAAACTGCTGAACACTCAGGTGGTGTAGGCAGGTGTGCTCATAGATCAATCACCCATCATGAAATGGGCAAAGACATTGAAAGTCTTCAAAAAAAATTCAGTGAGACCGAACACAGCCTCTCACAACAACACCAGCTGGTACACAGATATAGATGGGGTCCTAGAACACTCAGCTAGTGGGAGAAGCCTGTACTACAGGGGGCCCACTCTCTGAAAGATAATTCTGGGGCTTTGAGTCCCTCCTCATATCCTCAGGTGAGGATTAAGAGAAAAAAAAAAGAAGAACCAAGTATATTTTCATCAAATCATTCAAATCACATTAAAAATTGTTACCTTTTCAAGTTCTTGCAGAATGAGCAGAAAATATATGAATTTAGCACTCACTCTACCAGCATAAATCTAGAATTATCAAGGTTATTGTTTGCTATCCCCATTCTATTGTACTATATTTTTTCATGAGCCTCCCATCCAAAATTAGCATATACATAATTCAATTATCACATCAATTCTTAACATACCATGGGCTTACACTATCCAGGTACCTTCACATATATTGCCTTTTGAGGACAGATGGTGTTTAACTCTTGCCATTCTATTTTATGAATGCTATGTTAAACTTTGTCTTGTCTACCTTACTCTGGAAGGTATTAAACAGAAATTAGCAGAGTATCTTCCTTGTTCTTTTTATAATCCTATAAAGGTATAATAGATGATTAAGCAATAAATATATTACAATGACAAGGATAATTTTCAACTCTGAGTGGTTTCCCATTTTACTTTGATTTTTAAGACTAAAGATTTTACTCCCTATTCACTGAACCACAGAATTTTAGAGACTCAAAGCACTTAAGAATCAACCCGCTTATTTTAGATGATTTCGCCTACCAAGAGTCACTGTCCCCTGAGGACTTAGCATGTACCAGGCACTCTATAAAATGCTCAACTTCGGGTACTTCACTCAGTCTCACAACGACCCAGGATATAATTACTGGCTCCATTTCACAGATGACAAAATAGATACCAGAGAAGGTAAGAAATTGGTCCTAGGCCACCACACTCCCGACCAGCAGAGCTCAGCTATATTTCCAATGTACCCATGCTCACCAGAGTATGCATTCTTTTCATTACACGTTCTGTCATGGGGAACATCAACACCAGATGCTAAAAGGTACTGTGGACCCTAGTACCAGTATTTCTATGGTCATATACTTATTTCTATCCTTTTGTTCCTTTTCAGTTCCTTCTGAATAAAGGAAGCAATATTATTACTTTCCCTTCATATAAGATAATGAAACTCTTACTGTCTACCATCAATCATTAAAACATGTTCTTGAAGATATTGAATAAATTCAATACTAATAAGTCATATTCTTTTACTTCTTTAAATCCATTTATCTAACCACATTGCCCTTTTCCCCAATTAACTGATAACATCTGGAAAGATCTAACTGTGGCTTCACTAAGCTCTGCCCAATTAATTTCACACCACAATTCAATGATGTACAGAGGTATTGGCCCACCACCCATAGACACTCCTAACCACATACACCAGTTAGAAAGCTAAAATGGTAAAAATTAAATTAAATTGAAGTTTCCAGGGATGATTGTTGTATGTTGCTTCCATACATTTTTTAATTTTATTTTTTCCATACATTTTTGATGTCCAACTTCCTACCTTCACAAAGAGGTGAAAAGTATCTAGTATGAGCCTGTGTGGGCAAGGACCTTCAGGTGTGGGATTCCAACGAGTGTTCCCTCCCAGGCACTTACAGCTCCTCCTATACTCTCTCTGCTAAATGGCATCATAGATTCTAATAGTTTTGGATTCACATTTTGTAAATATATAGCCTTTATCATATTTTCCCATTACCATTCAGTCCTTTTATACTCCCCCCTCCCAGCAATCCAATTTTATATATACACACTCCCTGTTATCTACCTCCATTCTAGGGTACCATCCTGAGTTTCACACCTGTTTGTACGTCTCCTAGAATCTCTGAGTAGATGTGTCACGGGATGTATCAATGCTGAACTATCTCCACTCCTCTAGCAAACTCACTACTCCTCTAGTGTTTTCTCTCCTTGAAAATTCAGCTGAAGGTAGAAACCTGAAGTTCATTCCTTCACTCCCTTTTCTTCACCCCACACATCCAAAAATCCCTCTGCCTCCTTATTGTTACCACAGTCCTCAGTCTAGCCCAAACTAAAGCCATCACTGCCCTGACTGCTTTTGGTTTAGCAAAATCTGAGTCCACTCTATCCACTCAAATTATTTCTTAACTCTAAGCAGAGTGATCTTTTTAAATGCAAAATGGATCACTTCAGATCTTTTAATGGTTTTCAACCACCTTTTTTTATCGAAGTCTAAAATCCTTAATATGGCTTACAGGGTCCTTTTCAATCTGGCACTTTTCCACTTTGTTCCCTGTCAATTTTTTAATTGAGTTATAATTGGCATATAATGTTAGTTTCAGTTGTACAATGTAATGATTTGATATTTATATACTGTAAGATGACTACCAAAATAAGTCTAGTTATCATCTTCATCATACAAAGTTCAAAATGTGTTTTTTCTTATAATAAGAACTTTTAATAGTTACTGTCTTGGCAACTTTTAATTGTGTGCTACAACATTATTGAGTATTGTCATCATGTTGCACATTACATCCCCATGACATATTTATTGTAGAAATAAAATTTTGTACCTCTTGACCGCCTTCACCTATTTTGCCCACCCCCTCAAAACCCCTCCCTCCTCTGTTCCCCATATCTAGAAGTTTTCTTTGCTTGTTCGTTTTGCTTAGATTCCACATATAATTGAAATCATGTGATGCCTGCCTTTCTCTGACTTACTTCACTTAGCACAATACTCTTGCATTGAAAAGAAAACACTTTCCCCCCAAATAATAATAATACAGTTAAATAGCATATGACTAAAGGCAGTATATATTTTATAAACATTTTCTGTCTTATCAAAATTGGCAATTGTGAAATTACTAAGTTACTTAACAGAAATTGAGTTAGGGGCTGCCTTGTTATTTGCAACAGTCTTTTTTACATGATTTCTAAGATTAATTTCAATCTAGCTTTCTGTTTATTCAATAATATATAATTACATTGGTTGCTGACATACAATTAGACATAATCTTGACTTAAAGCCATTGGAGAGCATCAAAATTTCAGTTTCTATATTGCTTTATATGATCTATTTTTTAATGTGGAAACATTTATTTGCATAGTGCTTTCCAAAGTAAATATATAGCCACTGTTTTCTTCTACTATAGATCTGTAGCTAGAAATGTATAATATATCAAATTTCCTTTTACTGAGATCATGACACTATCCTAAACAATCTGCAAGAAAAATGTTCATATTATTCATTAAAAATATAGATTCAATTTTTCATTTCAATTGTCATTTTAATATGTCTTGTTTGATTATATGAATATATGCTAAGTCAAATGGTTTCAGGTGATAATAATCTAGAGTAATATTATCCAAATACTAGCAATCAGGTTAATATCAAAGGAACATTATATAAAAGGGCTTTGGAGTATACTAACCCAGAATATTATCTGAATATTAGTAACTGAACAAGGAGAATAAATATATCTAAAATGATCCGTGTTATTTTACAACATGAAATAAATAATATTTTTGCTGTATGTCAATGCATTAAGATACCCACAGAATTGATAAAACATTGATTTTTAAATGTTTTCAATTTAAGGTAATAACTGGTAAAAAGAAGAATCACCTATATCTCTTCAATTAAAAGGAGGAGGAAAAAAAACTTAGAAATGATACTCTATGTTCAGAAGGAAAGGGGGGAGAGAATAAAAAAAGATAAACCAACAGTTAAAAATTTGTGATAAAGAGAAGAAATTTATACAAATATGCATTTAAGAAAATAATATAAATAAATTAAATTCCTCCCATCCAAATGTAGACGTACATCTCCCATCCAAACGCAGACTTACAGATTGAAACTAATTTCAATGCCATCTTCAAATACTGATTATAAAACAAAATCTGGAAGTTCTGGGCAAGGTGGAGAAGCCCCATCGAGGCTGGAGGCAGGGGTGGAGATGAGAAATGAGCTGGCGCCACACTCCTGTGGGGCAGTTAAAAATCAGGAGGGATATCTCGGCTGTGGAGGTCCCTTCTCAGGAATGAGGGTCCCAGCCCTACACCAGGCCCCCAGCCCAGAGTTCTGTGTCAGGAAGAGAAGTCCCTATGACTTCTGGCTGTAAAAACCAGTGGGGATAGTGGCTGAGTGAGACGGAGAGCCTCTGGCGTCCTAGGCAGTTGCTCCTCAAGGCCCACACCAGGAATATACAGAGGAGGAACGGAATCATTTTGCATCAGAGCAAGAGCTGGAGGGGCAGCTTTCTCTCAGACAGAAGTGCTGGCAGAGGCCATTGTTCCTTTGCTGAACCCTTCCCCACAGAGGGATGGTGCCATATCTGAGTCTCCATCCACATGGTTCACACTGCCCCCCTCCACCTAATGATTCCCTGACATCCCAGCCTACCTGACTTGTGGGCTCAACCCAAGCAGTTTCCAGCAGCTTTTCCATATAAGTGGCTTCTCATCTCAGGCTTCAAACTTTCTTAAATCTCTTAAACAAGCAGCATCTGGTCTCTGCATATTCCATACCTCCGCCAAAGTGGCCCCAGGCCTACCATTAGTGGAAGCCCTCCTTGCTTTACCTCTCCCAGGCACCTCCAAGCCTAGCACAGGTAGTAGCTATCCTCAGATCACTTTGTATCTAAAGCCAGAGGGCCCCAGTTGGGGCACAGTTGGTGGCTGACCTTGCACCTCCCTAGAGGCCCCAGAGCCTGTGCTCCTAGTGGGTAACTACAGACCACGCTGAATTACCACCCTACCTCTTCCATGAGCTATACACTCAAGGAGCGAACTCAGCAGGCACCAAAGCCACAGTGAAGCAAGTCTTGCTCCATGGGCTTGGCCCCTGCATAGCAGCTTCTCCTCTGTAGTCACAATGGGTCCTCACAGCTGACTGGCCTGGGAGGCAATCCCCTCCAGTAATGTGCCAACAGCAATCAAGGCTCAAGCACAACAGGACAGTACACACAGCCCACACAGGGGGTGGACCTGGAGTGCCCAGCTCAGGTGACTAGGGAGGCTGCACCACTGGGCTCTATAGGACACATATTATAGAAGGAGGCACTACTACATCCAGGAGATGTAGCAGCTCTACCTAACATAGAAACAAACTTAGGGAAGCAGCCAAAATGAGTCAAAGAAACATGTTCCAAATGAAAGGACGGGGGATATCTCCAGAAAAAGAAGTAAATGAAACAGGGGTAAGCAAACTACCAGATACAGAATTTAGAACAATGGTTATAAGGATGTTCAAAGAACTCAGTGAGAACTTCAACAGAATAAAAAGGGACATGGGGACCATATGAAAGAACCAGTTAGAAATGAAGGATACACTGACTGAAATGAAGAATGATTTACAGGGAATCAACAGTAGAGTAGATGAGGCAGAGAATGAAATTAGCGATTTGGAATACAAGGAAACAAAGATCACCCAAACAGAACAGCAAAAAGAAAAAAGAACACCCCTGCCCAGAATGAGGATAGTGTACAGAACTTGTGAGACAACCTGAGGCTTACTAAGATTCACATCATGGTGATGCAGGAAGGAGAAAGAGAGAGAAAGAAATTAAAAACCTATTTGAAAAAATAATGATGGAAAACTTCCCTAACCTGGTGAAGGAAATAAATGTACAAGTCCAGGAGGCACAGAGATTCTCAATTAGGATGAACCCCAAGAGGCCCTCAAAAAGATACATAATAATTAAAATGCCAAAGGTTAAAGACAGAGGGAGAATTTTTAAAGCAGCAAGAGAAAAGTAGTTAGTTACCTACAATGGATCTCCCACATAAGACTGTCAGCTGATTTCTCAACAGAAACTTTGCTGACCAGAAGGGATTGGAAAGAAATATTCAAAATGATGAAAAGCAAGGACCTACCCATCAAAGCTATAATTTAAAATCAAAGGACAGATAAAAAGCTTCCCAGATAAGAAAAAGCTAAGGGAGTTCGTCACCACCAAACCAGTATTATGAGAAATGTTATAGGATTTTCTTTAAGAAAGGAGGAAAAAAAGATCAAAATATGCATAATAACCAGACATTAAAAAGAACAAAATCTTATCACTTGTGATAGGTGGGGTGAACCTAAAGTTATTATGTTAAGTGAAATGAGTCCAACAGAGAAAGAGAAATACCATAAGATTTCACTTATATGTGGAAACTAATATTAGTATTAGTAACAATAATATTAATACATCTAATTAGAGGTCAGAGGAAAAATCACAATATTTAGTAACATACAGCACCTGTTCACGATAAGCAAAAATCTCATAGTAAACTAGTATAAACAGAATAAAGAATATCTATCTCAGACTTACTGTATTCAGTATTTACTAAAAGGAATACAAGACTAGAATCTTGGTTCAAATCAGAAATAAGACAAGGATGTTTGTTATTATATTACTTTATATTATTAACTTAAAAGGTCTACTCAGTATATTAACTCAAAAAGTGGCAAAGATAAAACAACATGTAAAAATAAATAAATGAATAAATAAATAGTTGTGCAATTAATTTGTAGCGTACCGTTACTATGTTTCTGTACATGTATATACATTAGGTTTCTATGAATGGGGAGGGGTGGACAGAATAAGGGAGAGTAGGCCATGCTCACTTTTGGGTTTTCAACTTTAACAACAGAAAATAATTTTCTGTTCTATCAAAGGTAACTTATACTTCAATCACATATATAATCATGAAATATCGTAACCCTGGCAGAACAATATATAACCTATAATGGCCTTTCAGGACAAAAGCTGCTATGTCTTCTCAGCAGGACAGACTATTCTTTTTCACACAAAAAATAATAATTGTGTTATTGTGCTTTCATGCAAATCCTCAGAGGGGAGCAGCTGAAAAGAGATCCTGCATCTTTTTTCCATTACAAATAATATAGCACAGATAATATTTCATATGAAATATCCCCCAGCCCCATTTTCATTAGCTGCATTATTCTAGATGTCGACTCTCTGATTCAGAGATGGAAGAAGTACATTTTAGAGGGCTCTACATCTTTGATTTCAGAACCACATACATGATTCAAGTCCCCAATTACCTCTAAATTAACATCTACTGAACTGAGCAGGTGCTTGGAAAAAGATTTATGGCTGTTAGCACAAGCACATTCACAGACCTGTTTAAGTTGTGCTTCCTAGGGAGGTCTTTGCTGACCACATTAGTTAACCTTTTATGATGTTCTCAGACCTTCTCTAAATCATCTGCAGCCTTCTTTACCACTGCTTAGTATCTGTCTTCCCCAGGACCACTCCACAAGGTCAAAGGCTGAGATTGTTCTGTGTCCTGCATGGCCTCAAATCTTAATTCACATACGGGAATGAGGGCACTTTTAACAACACATCACTACGGGGGGTTTTTTTAATTCAAGAATTTAAGTCAATCCAGAGAGAAAATAAAAATAGTGCTCCTATTAACATTTCCAGCCCTTCAACTAATTTTCTCTAGCCCAATGATTATAACACTTCTTTGAAAATCACTGGAAATAAATTCGAAAGTACAGGAAGACCTTGGGAAGCACAGTGTTTTGGAAGACATCACCTGGCTAAATCTAGCCTCATGGTCAGCCCTGGTCTAGCCCTTCCCTGCAGTCCCCACAAGAATCTGCCCACACGACTCTCTTCTTATCTCCCGAGTCCCAAATCACAGTTCAAAAATGCTCCCATTTCCAATACATCCAGAATAACCATCTAATTGCACAGTCTCAAAATCTCTTGTCTTCTGGAATCTGAGTTTTTCTGACCACCTACACTGTTAATTTATTTTCTCCATTAGTAATTTACTCATCTTATATATTATTTCTCTTCTTATCCATCAGTGTATACATCTTTTAATCAGGGGCACCACTTTATTACTTTTCTTTTCTTACCTATTTATTTCACCAAAGCCTAAAATGACTCATAAGATGTGCTTAACAAATGACAGAAAACTGAAGTGAATGAATACACCAAACTCCATGGGAAACACAGCGGTCCCCTCTTATCCATAGTAGGTGCATTCCAAGACCACCAGTGGGTGCCTAAAATCATTGGTGGTAATGAACCCTGTATATAGTCTTCTCTTCCTACACATACACACCTTTTCACTTTAAAAAATGACTTTATGCCTTCTTTTTGATACACCGAAAATGCCTACACCATTACTTTTGTGCTTTGGGTCATTAATTAAGTAAAATCAGGGTAACTTGAACACAAGCACTGTGGTACTGAGACTGCTCTGCCTTCAATAACCTCTCATAACTGAGAAGGCCACCAAGTGACCAATGGGTGGGGAGAGAGCACAGCGTAGGTATGATGGACAGAGGGATGCAGCAGGATATGCTGACATTCTATCGCTTTCCTCAGAATAGCATGCGATTTAAAACTTACGAATTGGTAATTTCTGGAATTTTTCATTTCCTATTTTCAGACCACAGTTAACCATGAGTAACTGAAACTTCAGAAAAGCAAAACCGTGGATAAAGGGGGACGATTACAAAGACTTTCAAAAGTTTCTGATCACCAGAAACTTTATTGGCAAACAATTAAATATGTACTTGAATAAATTAGCAACCCAGTTCATTTATTTTGGACCTTAAGTCTCTTTGGTACTTGTCTCCATTTAGCATCATTTGGTTGGCTGATCTGGAAGCATCTTCTGACATTTGGATTATACAAATGCTTAATTATTACCCTTTCAAGACCATTTGCAATTTAATTGTCCTCAGGCAGAGCTTCGATAATAGCATGCGTAAAATGAATATTCAGGAGTTTTTGTCAAAATTATATTAAACTCTTCACTCATGTATCAATTTCCCTAATCTGCTCCTCTATTTTCCCCAGTAAGGAGTTAATTGAGTTTCTTACACCACTTGCCTAATTCCCATGCCAAATCATTAAATGCTCCAAACCGCTTGAATAGATTTGAAAACCTCAAAACCTCAGTTAGCGGTAACCCCAGAGAAATGTTTGTGACAAAATCCTGCCACTGCAAGCAACACATTTAATCTTCTCCGTGACAAAAGTCTTTCTAAGAGTCTCACAGAATGACTGAAATGCACACAGTGCTTCAGCCACCATTCCCAGTCTGGAAGTACGAGACACCGACAAGCTGAGTGACAAAGTACAGTGAAACCGAGTAAAAATGGAGGGTCTGACCCCAAGTATTTACTCTCTAAAGCTTAAGCACACATACCAGCTCCTATTCAGAGTCCACTTGCTACTGAAGTTGCTACTGAAGTTGCTACCTTTTGTATAATGAGCGAAAAGAAAGAGGGATACGTAACCACTGTATGCTTTGAATAAAGACAGAGTCTAAAGACATTTGTCTTCTAACACTGCAAGTGAACTAATAATGACATCCCCCCCCTCCGGTCCGGTTTTCTTCCATAAGGAGGGAAGGATGAGTTCTTAAAGGAACCTAAGGTAACTGCTTTCAATATTTACACTAAGTGCCTTGCCTTTGTGAGTCTTAAAAGTAAAAAAAAAAAAAAGAAGAGTTGTTTTTTTTTCCCTAATAGCCAGTTCTATACCCCGCTGCCCCAAGTAGTTCAGAGAAAGAAACTAGGTTAGCACTGAATTGTTGTAGAAAGAAAAATCCTATGATATTTGCTTTATTCAAAATGACTTCTATAAAGTCATTTCAAGATTTTAGAATTACTTGGATAACTATAATTGTTCAATAAACATCAGGCTGTCTTGGAGTTGAAACAAGGGAGCACTTGTAAATCATTTCTGTGCGAACTTCAGTATCACAAAATAAGACTTGCTAAAATACAAAGCGCTACAATCACGGTTAAGCTCCAAATCAATTCCCCACAACTCACAGATGTGACACACACCTCAGTCGGGCCACGCATGCTTCCAGTGGTGTTCTTCAAAGCTCTAGCCCACAGTCACTGAAGAACCCAAGAGAAATGTTCTAAAACGTCTCCCTGGGTGTGGACAATTTGGGGGACTTGATATCAGTAGTTACAGGGCAAGACTATTACCCATGCTGCTAAGTTTGTTTTTACTTAAGGAAATCTATCAACACATTGCAATGCCTAGCTCCTTTGGTGACTGATGTCCTGTCTAGGATAACAATGGTCTCATTTGGTGTCTTGTAACTTTAATGTGCTGGGTTTCACAAATGCCAGTGTGCACACCCAGCCCATTATCACCTAGGACTATGAGACAGAAAACAGTAAAGCGGGTCTTTGCTCTGTGAGTGGCTACTAAAGGTGAAATCAGGGATAAAATTTAGGACTTTCATAGACTTTTTTTCTCTTAAAATGAGGGAGCATACCAATGATCAACTACTACCCCAGGCCAAATTGTTACATTTCTGGTGCCAGAGGCCTTATGCTAGAGATCAAAAGAGTTCAGAGTAAAGAAGGAAAGACCTCAGTCGTAGCATTTGCTGATCATGGTATAAATATCCCCGCCCCCCCCCGACCCCCGGCTGATTTCAAGATACTGAGATCACATCAACATGCTCACAGAATTCCTGCTGGCCTCCAGCAAGCCAGCTCCAGCGAACCTCTGCCCAAGATATCTAAAGTTGACTGCATTTTGAAACCACTATTCGTTTAAATGAACAGTAACAATTTGAATGTAAGATTTTTCTTACAGAAGACCAAAGAAAGAAAGAAAAATCCCCCTGCATGTACATTCAAGTTAGAAAAGTTGTTGCAGAAAGTTCAGCAAACAGGTGCAACTAGATACTGATTCATAAAATATTTTCATATAATAAAAGAGAGCAAAAGTAGTTTTCAGGGAAATGCTACTGTGAGGTTCAGTCTGCCTGGGGACTTGAGTGCACAGCATCATGCGATACGTCCCTATCGGTACCCCTGGCTGGGGTGAGGGCAGAGACAGAGGCAAGTTCAGCATTGAGAGTGGGATCCAGGTCAAGACTGCAGAACCAGGAGCTGAAACCCCAGCCCAGACTGACCTGACACCCAGACATCACATGTGACAGGGCAGTAGACGATAAAAGTAATCAAGATCTGGCTCCACAGCCAAAGCCCCCAAGGAAAAATCGCCAGGACACACATAGGGCCACTGGCTACTAGTTCACTACCACTATGGGGAGAAATCAGAATAAAAGGTACATTTTTAGCATAAAGGAAAACTGCCCTCTGCACATTCCCAATTTTGAAACACCATCTCTCATCTACCTGTCAATTATCTGTCTATTGATAAAGCTAACAATGCTGCAATTATTGTTGACTTTGTTTAAAAATTAGCACATTCTGCATAATTACTTTTGAGAGGCACAAATGCAAACTGCACCTTAATTCTCCTTTAACAAACCTGTGAGGTACAGGCTTTTAGTATTCCATTTTATAAATAAAAACAACTGAAACATAAAGACATGAATTTTCTCAAAGCACAAAGATGAAAATTAAGACAGCTGGAGCGTAAATCTGGGTATCATTCCAAAACTTGTGATGTTAATGATTTCACTTCCTCTTTACTTTTGCTTCAGAATAAATTTAATAAAACTTATTTAAGAAAAATAAAACAACATGTATACCTTCATATGTCACTTTTTAAGTAATGTAGGTACATTTATAAATGTTTTTAATTAACATGGAACTCGATGTGTAAGGAGACAGGAATAAATAAAGGTACAAATCCCTAAGCAGACTGACAAGTCACGCAGAGAGAAGCAAAACAAAATGTCTCATTCCATAACCTGAAAAGTAGTTTTGTTCTAAGGATAATTACATTGACATTTCATACCTCAAACACAACGAAAATAAAATCAGCTTTGAATCACGATTCTCAACACTTTCACATCGAGCAAAGACAGATGACCATGGAAATGACAAGGGTCAGAGTCCCTGCCCTAGAGACTTTGCGTTCATTTGACAAGTTCTTCAGTTCCCTTTAGAAGGTGAAACTCCTTGTCAATCACAGAAAGCTGAGATAAAGGCAAAATTTAAATCTAGGTTTCTGGGCTCTAAACCTTCAAATCTGGTTAGCTTCCCCCAACCAGTTTCTGAGACCATATTATAGGTTTCCTCATCTTTGAAGAAGTTTTTGTTTTGCCTTCTCTGTGTTTCAACAGCCCAAGTCCTCAGGCTGCCTCAGGATCACATGAGGCTGATTACCTCTTACCTCACCGCTCTCCTTCCATGAACGCATAACGGTTTTTAAACTGAGGGCAAATCAAACACACCTTTCTATTCCAAACGTCTAGCATTGCGGATCCCACGAGTGTTCATTAAATGCTGAAAAAACTAATGACTGTTTTAGACACAGTTTTAAAAGGTGCCGTAGTGTATCTCACAAACATATAAAAATTTTCTTTCCTTGTGTCCCTACCCCAAGCAAACCCTCCTTCAAATGAGTAAATTCAGATAGTATTTTAAACCTTTCAACCAACATTTTCATAGAGCCATACCTCTGGGTATTAACTGAAGAACAAATCGTCCATATCTCCTACTTTATCATTACCATGCACTCAATCCCTCCTCTGTCTTCTCCACTAAATGCTGCCCCGAAGAAGGCCCTAACTCTTGCTGCATCACTTCAATTCTTTACGTCTTGAGGGAGAGAGGACAAGTGCTTAGTGTTACCCTTTTCCTGATCCTCAGACCATTTACGTCTCTGGTATAATAAATATTATAGACCACATATTGATATTCTTCACTTTCTTCTCCCTAAATTGCTGATTGAAGGCCCAATTTTATGTTAACTTCTAAGTGCAACATTATTGCTAGAGAAATACTACAGTAATTGCAGTGAATTGAAAAGTGGACCCAGAGCTCTGCTTATATTCTATCAAAAGGAACTCATACATTGAGACAATACCAACTGAATCACAGAACTTCTGCACACAACACATCATCACTTATTTTCCCTCTACCCACACCTGTAAATTTCCTCATTTTATTCTGTACCTCAGGGAAAATACCACACAGATAATTTTCAGAAAAAGGCAGTATATAAAAAGTAAATACCAGTATAATAACATTTCTCCAGCTTACAGTTTTGTAATAACCACAGTTTCAAGAAATAAGGCAGAAATTAAAGTTTCAGAGATGCGAGTTTTGCTGATACTAACATTTAACACATCCAATTATTATTTGATAAGCTCCCAAGTTATATTTAACCTAAAATATGGTACATACATCAATGGATTGCAATATTCAGTACCTCAAAACATTTAAAATTCATTAAGGCGTTAAAATATTAACATCATTTAAGTTATTTATTGATTGCTCAATTATCTTTAGTAAATCCTTCAAGCTACTCTAGAAAGAATTTTCACTAATAGAATATTAATATTTCTGAGGGAAAAATGTATAATCTTTCTAAATCTATGGACTTTGTTATTTATGAGCAAAAAAACAGAGTTGCCTTGGATTCAGAAACAAGCTGTTCACATTCAAGGAAAAGGGAAAGAAGGATACAACATCAAGAGGACATTAATTATGTACATACCTATTAATAAATATGTTTGTGACACTCAATGAACTAAGCTACAGATACTTCAAGGTCTATATTTGCATTCTTGACTTTGACAGCAGCGGTAGAATGACATCTTTTCATCTGCAGGACAATATTTTTTTTTAAAGTCATGCAATGGACTTGCATGTAATTTCAATTGTTTTGACATTTTTTAAAGAAAATGGGAACAGGTATTTAACCAAATAAATTAGTATTTATATTTTCACTCTTATTAACTGTAAGATGCCATGGTCAGCAAATGTCTCCAGGAAGTACTAAATACACGTTCTCTCCTCTAAAAGCCGAGAGGAGTCAGTCCTCAGCCCTATGGGGCATGGTGGCAGCGGGCTCCCAGCTGCTCATGAGGGAGGGCCACAAGGTGCGGGGCTGAAAGAGCTGCCCCTCCCCACCCCCCCAGGATGAAGCCCAGGGCAAAGCAGGCCAAATAACCTAAAGAAAATCAGTCCAGTGACTAAAGAAAAGAGTTACCTTATGAACGAAATGTAATTAATGGCATCTCTCCTAGAAAAATAAGGCAGTGTGTATGTTCTAGAAACCCAGTTTGATAAGGAACAATCAAAATTTAATTTTTTATTAAAAATCTGCCTAAAAGATCTGAATTTTTTAATTTCCTAGTTAAGTACTTTCACTTGCTCAAATGAAAATTTGATGTCTTAATATTGTGACCACAATACATCCATAAAAAAAAAAAATGACACCATGCTGCAGTAAGTGGTGAGATAAAGAGACGCATTGTGCCGTAATGTTTCTTTAAAGTGAGAGCTCCATCCCAACAGCCTCAGAGACCAGGGGTGAAGCCAAGATGCTAAGACGGTGGGGGCTCTAATGAGGCCCTAGAGGCACACGGCACAACACTTCTGGGCAGAGTTCTCGCTGGCAAGATGCTGGTGCTTAGGACGGGGCTATGAATTTTAAAGGACTTGAGAAATTATTCATTCCTTTAACAGCTCACTTTACAGACTTTTTTTAGGCTCAGAGATTATCCTTATTTGTAGCTTCCCCAGAATTTTTAAACTATGTGATCCTTATTTCACATGTCTTTCATCCTACGTCGACACGGTCCTATGTTGCTAACAAAAGAATGCACAGCTATAGACGAAACCTGTATTTGATTTGAATGGAATCTGTACAGGTTTTTAAAGTTAAACGCCATTTGTGATAGACAAGTGTATAAGTGGCACTCTGCGCTGACAAGAAATGAACATTTTACAGGAGATGGAAGGGAGGGAAAGAAACTACTTCTATCCTCCCTTCGCTGTCCCACATCTAACTGAGCTGCCCGTATACAAAGACACAGGCAGTCGTCTTCATCGTGCATTTGTATGTCTCTGTCTCACTCCACAGTTTCTTCGGCTTCAATTCCTAGAATAACCTTCAATATTCTGGGACTTCAAAGAGAAGCAGAGGAACCCCACTAAAGTTTGCATTGCGTTAAGATTATGTTTTACATTAATTTCCCTGACTTGGTTTCAGTCCTTGGGGAACGCTGCCAGGCTGGCAATTCTGGAAACCAAACCTTTTCTGTTTATTCACATGAAGAAAAATAAAGAGAAACAGCAAAGTAGGTGCCAAATGTAAACCAGAGGCTTGGCCTTGGTCCAGGTGACAAAGGGTAATTCCGCCATCATTGCAGTTCAGTTTGGGGGCTTATTTTAAATCCCACCAAGAATACCAATTAAAGAGTTATAGCTTATTACCTGTAAATGTAACTACTGGAATTTGAAATTAGGTTATGAAAACTCATTTAAATGCCCAAATCCCCAAATAATCATTAAATTGTAATGATATGTGGTTATAACTTTGAAAGTTACCCCCCAAAACCCTACATCATCATTTCTACAGAAAATCATTACTTTATTGCCTATCTGGTAAACTACCCTCAAGTAGCAAGCAGTGACAGGTTTATTTTATTATCGTTTAAAAATAAATACCCTATCCACATTATATTGGTCAGAGTCCTCCAGACAAACAGAATCAATAGGCTCTGTGTAGAGAGAAGGAGATTTATTTTTAAAAATTCCTCACCCCATGGTGGTGGCTGACAGTTTTGACATCCACAGGCTAGAGGGGCAGAGAGACTGGCACTGCAGGGGTGAGTCCTAAGGCAGTCTGGCTGCAGAGGCCCCACCTCCACAGAGACCTTGGACTTCCTCTGTTAAGGTCGTCAACAGATTGGGGGAGACACACTCACAGTGTCTCAAATTCTACCGGTTTACACGTTAATGCGTCTCAAAGATGTTGTCACAGCAACACCGAGACTGGTGTTTAACTAGACATCTGGGCATGAGCGACTGCCAATTTGACACAAGTTCAACCACCACATACGTGTGACATTTTCTTATTAAAATATTTATTAATGTGGGCAATCTGCCTCATGTATATGGTGATCATTCACATGACTATGGGCCTTTTCATTTTTCAGGACTTCATTTCACGTATTAGAAATCCACTTACAGTCACCCTTTAACAAGTTGTGAGTTAAAGATTTCTGTCAGCTGAGAGCCCGTCGAATGAGGGGTGTTCTGCTCAATGGCTCCTCTGCTCCGACTCCACCTGGGCTGCATAATGCACCCTGTATGGAGCAGCTGCCCATCCCCAGGCAGACAATGCCTCTGGTGTGTGCTTCATTAACAATGTCCATTCCTGTGCTCCCGGACCCCCAGGATTTCCTAATCTTCAGTAAATCTTGATAAATTCTCTATTGCATTGATTATTTATAAGTTCTCTTGAAGCTATTTTTTTTTCTTTTGAAAGTAAGCTACTCTGGAGTTTTATTCAAAACCAGTTTGCAATTACAAAGTAGTTATCTCCTGTGAAAATCATTCAGGCTTCAGCTACACAGATAAACACCAACCTGCCCCATCTAAAAATCCTCATGCTCTTCCTGTGATTATGTAATTCTCATATCATAAAAGTGCAACTGTTCATGTGAGGTAAAAATGTGCAAATGAATAAAGGAAGAGAGGGTCATGATTCAGCTTTGCCTGTACTTCCCACTGGTACAGGGATAAGGAACAGATAGAAATATAAGTTACAATGATTGGACATAACTTATCTGCCACAAGACACTATCACATAGGATATTTGAACATAAGTCACTAAAATTCCTTCAACAGGTCACTCGTTTCCAACAAAAATAAAGTAAAATATTTCATTTTAACTACTGCACTGAAAAAGGTTATGAAAGTTAATGAACTCCTTTCAAAAGATCCCGCATTGCAAACTAAATCTCCAGGAGTGTAGAGTCCGAATAAAACCTTGTGAGAGGCTGACACAGTACGAGGAGCTCCAGGACGAGTGCTCCATGGTGTGAGCACTGTTTGCAGATGTGCAATTTGCTTACTGGCCTAAGAACGTCACTATCCCGTAGGAATCTGAAACTCTCCATTGGTTCAAAGGAGATATGTGTAGCTCTGAATACCAAGTGTCCATTATTTTACTTTTGTTTAAAAAATGAACTTTTAAAAACAATTGCAATTCAACACGTGGTCACATATTTCGTAACTCGCTTTGCTGAGGCATGATGGCATATGAAAAGGACCAGGTATTCAATGTCTACAACGTGATACGTTTGGATGCATAAGTGTGCATCCGGGAGGCTGTCATCATCGCTACTGGTGCTGTAAGCCTACCCGTCACGTCCCAAAGTCTCTTCCTGAGACCCGGGATTTGTATTCTGTTACAGATAAGAGCACTTCATACAGAATCTGGCCTGTCAGTGAATGGAACGGTAAAGTGCATGATACTTAATCGTACATCCTAGGTTGTAAGGTTTATCTCCAAAACTTATTTATTTTGCGTAAGTGAAAGTTTGTACACTTGGGCAACATCTCCCCATTTCTCCCTCCCCCAGCCCCTGACAACCTTTGTTTGACCTTCTTTTTCTATGTGTTTGACTATTTTACATTCCACATATAAGTAAAATCATGTGGTATTTGTCTTTCTGTCTGGATAATTTCATTTAGCATAATGTCCTCCAAGTTCATCTATGTTGTTACAAATAGCAGGATTTCCTCCTTTTTAAGGGCTGAATGATATTCCTTTTTGTATGTGCATGCATATATGTATATGTATATATACATGCACATACAGAGAGATACATACATAGGTATGTAGAGACAGATACCGATACATATGCTGATATGTATGTCACCTTGTGTGTGAATTCCCAGAAGTACTAGAAACAAGAAATCGCCACCCATTTACCAGCTCTTCTCCATATATTATCACCTGTATCCACACAAAAAAACCTGGGGACAAGAAAAAAGTGACCCACTCAGGAGACATAAAATAGGTAACAAAACCAAAACTGGAGCTGGTCTATTTGTTAGAACTATCAGACAGGGATTATAAAATAACTGTGACTAATGTGTCAAAGGATCTACAGGAAAACATAGACAAGAGTCATGAACAAATAGAGAATTTTAGCAGAGAAAAGAGAACTTTTAAAAAAGAGCCAAAACGAGATCCTGAAACACACACGTACAACAGGAAGATGAGAATGTCTGCGATGGGCTTCAGCAGAGAAGATACATGATCAGAAAAAAAATGAATGAGCTTTAAGACTGATCAAGACTAATCAAGAAAAAAGGAGAAAATAGACAAATTACAAACACCAAAAATAAAAGAAATAGCAATACCAGAGATGCTACAGACCATAAAAGGATAATAAAAAAGATATTACAAGTACATGTGAAAAAACTCAACAACTTAGATAAAATGAAAATTACTGGAAGATCACCCACTATCAAAACTTACAGAGGAGCAAATAAAAAGTGTAACATATCCATTAAATAAATTGAAATAGCTCTTTAGTTAAAAGCCATCTCTCTCTCTCTCTCTCTCTCTCTCTCTCTCTCTCTCTCACACACACACACACACACACACACACACAAATGGTGCTTGTTCATACAATATTCCTGGTGAATTCTATCAAATACATTCTGTCAAAAACTTAAGAAAAAATAACTCTCATCATATACAAATTATAAATTTAAGCATGAGTGAAAACTATAATTTCTCTATAATTAGCATGTGTAGTCACTGTTCTAAGTGTTCTCCAGATATTAACTTATTAATCTTCACAAGAAACCTTTTAGGGAAGTACTATCATTCTCTCTAGGTAATAAGTCCGGAGGCCGAACCACCAGCCATAGCAGTGCCACTGTGGAGTGCTGGTCCGCTCTCGAAGCCAGGCAGTTCGGCTCCCATGACCTTCTGTCTTCTTCGCTGCACTACACTGACCTCCACACAAGTGAGGTAGCAAAGAAACGGGCCTGGGTGTGCGGGCATGAGAGTGTGTGGTTTCTGTATGCATTTCACATATTTAAAAAAGGAACATCATAATAGAAAGGAGAAAGGAAATACTCCTGAGACAAGAAGTAAACTACAAAATCAAATATAACCTAAATGGATAAAAGTGTTACTTTAAAAAAAAAAAGTCAATATAATAGCCTAGAAAAGATCATACTGAAATAAATGGCTTGCCTCGGGGTAAAGAAAGCACATTCTGAACAATTGCAAAAGAAAAAAAAAATCTAACTACATAATACATTACATACTATGTAATATAGTGTGTAATGCAGGGTATATATTATATAAAACATTAAGGTAAATCTTTTAATCTTTAATACTCTGATAGAAAAAAACAACATGAGGTGAACTAATAATCTATAAAAGAAATATAATTAGTTAATAAAAAACAATTGGAAAAGTTAATATGCTCCATGTAAGAAATAAATGCAAAATCATAGAAACTTTTATAGTAAAATTAATTAAAACTATTTTAAAAGATGTATCCATTATTGGAAGGTATACAGAAAAATGGATTCTGTGGAATAATCTTAACGGGATACAAATTAATGCAACCTTTCTGGGAAACAGTATGGCAATATATGCCAAGGTCTTTATAAATGTTTAGAATTTTTTTAAGAAAGAAAAACTAAGATATGGGTAGAAATTGTACATCTTGGAGGTTTATCTCCTTTCACTTTCCAGGGGTTTGCCAGGCACGGTGGTGCCCAGTGAAGACTGTGGAGCCACACATCCTGGGTTCAAATTCAAGTACTGCAATGTCCCAGCTGTATGAGTTGGGACAGGTCAGGAAACCTCCCTGTGTTTCCGGTTTCACAACTGTGTAACCAAGATAACAACAGCGCTGACCTATGAGGTTGTTCTGCAGAGTAAGGAAAATAATATCACAAAGACTAAGCAGCTCCTAGTAGAAAATGATCACAACACAGAGGATAGCTATAATTATTGCATTTGTGCCTCAACATTGAAAAGAACATACATACATAAAAAGCGTATGCATGCAGTCTTCTGTAGCTATCAAATATTTTCCAAAGATTATTTAATAACAGAAAAGTAATACAAATATTTATTGTTATAAAGATTATAAAGCATGTAGTATGCTTTATAAATAAGAGTACAAAACAGAGGAAAATGATCAAAGGAAAGCACTTTGAATATTATTAGAAATTAAGTGGAAATAGTGAAGTTATAAGGAGTGGCAATGAACATAGCTCACTCAGAAAATGACATTTGTCACCAGCTGGGATCAGAAACAACTGCAGCATCAACTGATTTTACATCCAGTGAGTTAATCCCATGTAGTTAAGCCTATTTTATGTATAGTCGATGTAAGTATGAGAAATTCTTATAAGTTATACATTAATCATTAACTGTTACTTGGCTATACGCCCAATATAAGTGAAGGTCATGAATATACTGAAAAAGATCATGACTACTTTTAAGTCGTCCCAAGTAGTCAAATATGGCTTCAAATTAAAATGTCACTTCAGGAAACTGAATAAAGAAATCAAAGCAGAAAACATCTTAACACAAAGCTTTTTTTTTTTTTTTTGAGCATTAAGTGTTAATGTTATTCTCATGTAACATGAAAAACAAGGTCTCAAAATGAAATATTGCTTTACTGGCATTCCAAAATGAGGTTATTAATCATATCTACTTTTCATGAATACAGATTGTAGCATAATTTCTTAAATAGTGGAATTTCCAAAAGAATGTCTATAAAAATATGAATATCTCACTATTTGAGCTCTTAAAACATGAATATGTTTAAGCTGTATTCTTGAGCACTTTAAATTATAAAGACCTAATTGAAGCAAGCTGGTAAAATACATCACAGTAGTCATCATTTTGAACAATATCTCTTTGTATATGAGGTTTAGTTAGATAATACTTTGACATAAAATGAATGTTTTTTTTTATTTCTTTGAAGATTTTATTTATTTATTTATTTTTAATTTTAGACAGAGGGGAAGGGTATAAGAAAGAGCGAGGGAGAAACATCAATGTGTGGTTTCCTCTCACACGCCCCCTACTGGGCACATGACCCTCAACCCAGGCATGTGCCCGACTGGGAATCGAACCAGCAACCCGGTGATTCACAGGCTGGCACTCAATCCATTGAGCCACACCAGCCAGGGCAAGAGATGGATATTTTAATAGCACTTGAGAATTGCATGGTTTTGAGTTTCCCAATAACATTAAATATTTAAGAAGTCATCCTTACTATCCTTTATTTAGACATTAAAACAATATCTTACACTTGTAGGGAATATGTGAGATAAGTTACACAACCTCCTACTTCTAGGAATCACTTCAACAATAACTTAGATGTTACTCCAGACTTGGAGACCATCCTCAAGGCTCAGAAAGCAATTAGAGCATTTTACCAGACAACCTACAACCTTTTTAAGTTGGATTAATTACTATGATATGGATGATAGTATGGAGGTTAGAACATGGGCTTTGCGGTCAAAGCAGAGCTAACCCTGACTCTGGTGTTTTCTAATGCTTTCTTTGGGCAAAATACTTAGCCTTCCAAATCCTCAGCCACCTTATCTTTAAAATGGGTTTAATTAATGCAATAGCTGTGATTCTATATAAACTGTATATTTATATATTTTTTCATTTAAATCCTTAATACTTTACATTTTTTACATCTCTTATATAATGAGGTATGAAGTAACAAGTTACATATATTTTTCTAATCAGTTGTCTGAAGCTTAATTGGTAACTAAGCCATTTTTGTGAAAACTCATCCAAAAAATCCCACCTCGGCCAAACCTGCATACCACCTCTCTCTTATGCTGCGTCACACAGGATAGGCACCCAGTAGATGGAAGTCCTTGTCCTTTTTTGAAGTTTAAATTTGCTTTCCTATAAATTCCATTGTCCCTCTTTTGCCTGTAGTCATACCAACAAAACCTATGTAGCAACCTAAACATCCTCAGTTACTTCAGTCGGCCTTCATATGGCATAGTTTTCCAAAATAAGCCATTATGCATGCCCTCATTTTTATAATTCTTATTGTCAATGTTCATCTTAACAAGGTGGCTTCTCAGATGGAGCATTTTCTACTACACACGTTTTCACAACTGCAGATAGTTGGAAAAGAATATACTCCCTTGTTCTCAACACTTCAGTTCTATAAATGCAATCTAATTTTATGTTAGCATTTTCCACACTCATTTCATACTATGTTGAACTAATAATATGTTTTGTCATTAGCTAAAACCTAGTTATTTTTATGCAGACCATTTTAAGCCTAATTTTCCCCACTCTGAAAATATTAAGTGTCTTGATCTTCTAATAATAATCTTTAAAAATGCCAAAAATCTAGTACAAAAGGGTCACTAATCATTTATCTTACATGTTTATTATCTCTCTCATTTAAATTCAAGTCATTTTCTAGCAGATTTGCTCTCATTCAATATATGTTGTTTTAGAGTTTAGAGTTAGTTTTAATACTGGAAACTATTTTAAAGACAGTGATAGTCCTTTTCAATTAATTATACTCTCAGTATCTTCCATATTCATCTCACTTTATACATCATTATGTATGCCAAGAAAGAAGTTTCAGAAAAACACATACAATATCATTTCATTTTGACATGAGTGTTTATTCACAGTATTCACATATTTGAAATTGAGTATATACGTAATTGGTATATATAAAAATGTATATACCAAAATGCTAACTACGTTCAGCTTGGGACTGGGGATTGAAAATTAATGGACAATAATACTTGAACTCTTCTATGCCATTTATTTTATTGTATTTTTATATAGTGAACATGTTTTACTTTTATAATAGAATTTAAACTCTTACTTGGATAATAGCTCTAATAAGCAAATATCAGTCAATTCAATAAACAAGAAAAACTCAGAACATGTTTTGTGACCTAAGTTATTAATAAAAGGCATACACTGACGACAGTCTAGTGTATTTTTAAATTTATATTGACATTTATGTGCTTTTGTTTTAAATATGCTTAGAAATACTTTATGCAAAGTCATTTTTTCTATAACTTGATTTAAACCTTTTGTCTTTCTCAACTACTCTGGTTTTAGAGTGTTCTGCACTTCATCATATGGAAGTATTTTTTATATATCTCTTCATGAACTACTTTCCTTCTGTATTATTATCCATAAACTCAAAGAGCTTACTGGCACACTGCTCTTTCAGGCTTTCGGAATTTTATGCAATTTTGTGATATCTTGCAGATCCTGTTATTAGGATGAGCAAGAGACAATCAAGATAAAATTGGGGAACCAGACTGTACTGCAATAGAACATGGAAGCTCATTACTAAAATCCAGAGAAGCAAAAGAGCAAGATTAATGGCCTTAAACATTAAGTAAAGACAGTAAAACTGAAGAGATAACAAAAGCATTGCTATATTTTTCATTTTTTCTCAGTCTTGAATACATCTAGTTTGTTTGGAATTACTTTTATGAATGTCTGTTTAAATTAATGAAATAATTACTCATGTTTTTTAAAGCATAAACATTTATTTATTATTTAATTACATTTTTCCCATTACCATTTATCTGCCTTATACCCTCTTCCACCTCCACCCACCCCTGTCTTTAAAGAGGAACAAGTTTACTTCTGAGGGGGAAAAAAAAAAAACCAGAATGTAGTGAAACAGTGTGCAATTGGTATTATCTGAGATTTAACCAAAAGATTGCATTTGAGAAGGTAAGCATGTCTGGAATATTATCTTGTTTTTAAAGGAGAAGTTTCCCGTTAAAACGGCATCCCAAATCCATACGTTTCTGGATTTCCCCTGCCAACCTCCATATAAATGACAGCGAGAAAGAAACGTGTGAAGGACAAAACAGAGGAAAGGAAACAATAGCAGAAAAGATTGGTTAACAAAATGTTGGAAAATGGGAACAACAAGAAGGTGTGGTGACTGACTTAGAGCAGGGTTTACTGGCGCTTTTATTTTGTGAAACTTGAACAAACCGGTGAGTTTTACCGCTGGGACTGATATGGCAGAGCACGGTGCAGGAGTACAGGGAGCTGTGAGTCCGTACGCCAGAGGAGGGCATGGAAACGTAAGGCCCCCACTCCCAGCCTTTGGGGAAAGGCCTTGAACTTCCATAAGTGGTGAGATTGGCTTCAAATCAAATGTACTGAAATATCGTAATGGCAAGAGTGTTTATCCAATTTTAATTTTATGTAGTCTTGGGTATTGCTCTTTGCATGCGAATCCTCCCCAAAACTCACCTCCCGTGTATCTGATGGCTCCCAAGTAAAAAGGAGGATTCACCAACAGAAAGATTCAGATGGCCAGACTGACTGACCAGGGCTCTTACTGTACTATTGTCTGGTGAAAGAGACTTCTCTATTCCTACACATTCTGTCATCTACTCCTCAAATATCAATTGAGTAGATTCTATGTGCCAGAAACCATCCTAATTTCTAAGGACATACCAGCGAATAAAACTCATTCCCTATCTTCACAAAATGCATTCTAGTGGCAAGAGACAGACAATAAACACATTAAGAATACGTCAGTGCTGTTAAGAAAAAGAGGAGTATAAATGGTGGTAAGAATGGAAGTGGGGCTCTACTTGATACAGGAGAGAGAAAAACTGGTCTTACAAACCAGCACGTGGGAAAGGAACTCCGATGAAATGATGGCATGTTCCAAGAGATTATAATCACAAATGAAGTGCAAACAGGGGTCCAGAATACAAACCCAGTAAGGTCCCATGGAACTCACCTCCCATAGTTAGAGACAAACAATAATCAAACACAATGTATTTTTGGACAGGGGTAATTTCTAAATGGAAAAGTAATGCATCCTCCTAATGTAACAGAAAGTGACTCGATGTGTCTATTTAAGACTGCGGTATTGGGAATGACCAGCCTGCAGGGCTGAGATTGGAATGGCTGCCTGTAATAGAGCCGCTTTTGAACAGTGACAGAAAAGTAACTGCCAGACCAGCCTGGCGAAGGAAAGAGGAAAACAAACACAGGGGGCTGAATGGGAAACCGGCTCATTCCCATGCCCCGGGAATGTCATGGCTCAGCAAAAGGGAGGCAGGAATTACTAAAACACATGCACACAACCATGAGACATAAGCAAAAAAGAAGTGACAGAAAAACAGCTGCAGCCAAAATCTTAAGGAAAACTTCATATTCAAGACATAGTGGATAAACAAGACACAGCAAAAGTGACTTAGAAGAATTTAGGGAGTTAGTAGGCCAAACCGTGGTGTTTTTCTTTCTAGTAGCAAATTCTGTCCTTGACTTTCTCATCCTTTCAGCTTCCCCAACCTCCTCTCGTTTCAAAGTTTACTTCCTTAATCAGGACTCAGATTTTTGTGGCCCAAACACATTTTATTTACTGAATATCTCCACTCAGAAAACTCCTCTGGTCCATCCAGTGTCGACCATACCACAGCGGAACTCACTGTATCTAAAAATCTCTTCCTATTCTTGCCTAATAACAAGCATCCAGGGTCCTTAGGTAGAATCCCAAAGCCATCTTTGATGCCCCCCCCACCCCCCGCCCCCACAGACCACAGTTTAACAATGTCCATGTCCACCCAACTCTACTTCCAAAAAAATCTCCTTGGGTCCCACTTCCCTTTCTTTCCTCTGGAACAACCTGTGTCGCTCCTTAAACATGAATCCCCTGAATTACTGAAGCGGTTTCCTAACTGACTCCCCTACTATTACACTGTTCCATCACTCTTCCTCCACTCTCCTAGGAGTTACATTTTCAAAACACAAATATGATTATTTACTGCCATGTTTAAGAATATGATGCTCTCCCAGATTCCTCAGTGCACATTTCTGCCCCTCCAGGTGCCCCCGGCTGCCCTACCCTCAGTCCACACTCTAGGCATATGCTGGAGCTCTTGACTTCCGCTTTCACATGAACCACTAGCTCACAGCTCATCACAGCTCTAACCCTCTGCACATCCCATTCCTGCTGCCCACAGGCAAAGGGCTTTTTTATTCTCAACAAATAAGACAGTAACCGAAAATTCCTGGGGCAACAGGGGAAAAAAGTCAAACAATAAAAAATAATTTTATAATGATAAGCATTCTAAAGGGAACAACAGAGAGACTGCACATGTGTATCCGTGAAAGCTGCGACCTCTTCAATGACAAAGAGGCAGCTAAGATACAGCTGGGGGTCTGCGGTGCAGAAGCACTGGGCAGTGGAAACAGCCCTCGGATGAGAAAGGGTCTAGAGACCACCGTGAGGGGTTTGAACTAGAGGTTGCCGAGGCGTGTTTCATATTTAACATGAACATGTAAACGTTCATGTTAAAATGAAAATTGGGGACAATGGCTGATATAACTTATTCCCATTTTTACTTTAAATTTAATCTCTTCGTAAATATGGACCTTGATACCATCAAATACAATCCCAAAACTGCCACCCTCCCCCCCCTGCAGAGCAACGTTTCCAGTTGTTTACCTTCAGCTCCTCAGCACTGTGCCTCACCCCAGTATATGCCACTTTGTGAAGAATGGCATTCATTTTTATGGACAAATTTGTGCAGATTAATTCGTACTTGGTTAGGAGAATAAGTACATACTATAATTATAAAATCGAGCTAAATGCAAGAAATATATGAGTTAGTAGCATAAAAGGGAGAAAGATATATAAAGCAACAAAAGAAATTATTGTTATCAGCCATCCCTTCTAAAAGAACAGGGAGAGAAATAATGAACCATTATTGAGAGAACATTACAGGAACCAACAAAGTTGGCAGGCTAGACAAATTTGATGACTTTTTTCTTTATAGTGGAGAATTTCCTGGTTAAAAAAAATCGGAAGCATAAACTATATACGACTTCAGTAAGATACCTGACACATAATAATCTTCAGAAAGATTTTAAATCAAGTTTGTTTGGACAGAAATACGATTAAAGTGACTCAAAGCTAGATCTATGTATGAAACTGTATAGTATAATTACAAATGGCCATAGATCTTTCTTAGTAGTTATAATAAGCATTGTTTCATAAAGGGACATTACTGGCTTTAAATGTCTTTTAAAAAGCAACCTAGAGGATGGGGGAAAGTATGTTAATTGTTTATTCACATTGCTATAAGAGGGAAGAAAATAAGCAGAGAAGCAAAAGGCATGTGAGGAAAGAAGGGAGTAAAAGAAGGGAATAATTAGGTAATAAGGATATTTAGAATCAGAACACAACCTCAGGCCAAGAACATGCCACTTACTAAGTATTCCTAAAATGTAAATGCAGATCTAGTTTGAAATTTTAGTTTCAAGTTTTCATTTTTATTCCCTTACAGAATGCAATTCTGTTTTAAGAATTTGCACTTAATACCAATACCGCATTTTCCAGTCATGCCATTTTTCTCCATCGAGATCTATCCGCTACCCGTGTTTCTTTGTTTCCCTGTTCTGGAAGGGAGTTGGGGACACAATTTTAAGTAGAAGAGTCAGAGAAGACATTACAAGAAAATTTAAAGCTTTGCAAGCTATCCTGGGGAATAGTTTTCTAGGCAGAGGAAAGAACAAATGTCAAAGCCCATTAGATTCCTAATGTGCTGGAGGGAGGGCAACGAGGCCACAGTTGCTGAAACAGCGTGAGATCCTGGGAGAGAAGGTCTGGATGGCATCAGAGAGAGGCCTGGATTGAGGCGAGCCTTGTAAACCCCAGCGGGGCTCTATTACCCCAGATGAAATGGGAGCTAAAGGAGGGATTCGGGCAGGGCAGTGACATAATCTCACACTTAAAGCCCACCCCACGCCCCACCTAGCTGCTGTATGGAGAACAGACTGTAAAATGAAGGGCAGAAACAGGGAGAATTTACATTAAAAAAATAACATGGCTTGAAGCAGTCTGGTAGCAGTGGAAGGAGCAGGAAAACGTAGTCAGATCGCAGATGTATTCGTACTGCAGCCAACAATACATGTGAGAAAGATCAGAACCAAACATGACTCCAGAAGAGAAATTCATTAATTAAACAGTGAAGCCAATTTGGGGAGTAAGATCAGATGCTCAGTCTGGAGTCTGAGATATCTGTTAGAAATTCAAGTGGAAACGTCAAATGTTCCATTGGATGTATTAGTCAACAGTTTGGAACAGAGGTCCAGGATGAAGGTAGCAATTTTGATGTTTGAAGCCCTGAGACTTGATGAGACCATTTTTAAAAGTGAAAACAGACAAAAAGAAGAGGCAAATTAAGAATTTAACTTTGATGCAATTTGGAGGTAACACCAGGGTAGATGAGGAGGAACCAGCAAAAGAAAGTACAGGCAGGTAGGCAGTAAAGAAGAAAGGAAAAAAACAACAATAAGAAAATGTGGTATCCTGGGAATCAAGTGAAAAGCAAATTTCAAAGAGAAGAAACTGATCAACCTGTCAGGTGCTGCTAACACATGATTAAGATGAAGACAAACAAAATGGATTTAACAACTGGTCTAACAATTGGTTTAACGATGTGGAGATCACAGGAGATGTTGATAGGAAATGTTTCTTTGAAAGTCTGTTACAATAGATTCAAAAGAATTAGGGTGAGAAAAACTGCAGACAGGCCTTTCAAAGACATTCTGTAAAAGGAGGAAAAATGTGGATCAGCAGAAGGGGAAAACAATCCCTTCAAAATGTTATGTTATGTAGATGGGAGAAATATATGTTGATGGGACTGAATAAAAAAAGAAAAAAATTGTGGTTCAAAAAGCAAAGGGAGCATGACAAAGCAAAGGAAAAGAACAGAAGAGAATTGTTGTTCTGGTTGGCAGTAAATCTGCACAGACAAGAGGACCATCATCAGTGTGGAAGGGCTGAGAGCATCACTGAAAAAACAGGGTTGAGATCAGTGCTGTCAAAGGCCATTAAGAATTCTCACAAGAAGCACCTGGGAAAAACAGGTGGCGATCACAGGACAGTGCAAGGCTCAAAACTGAAATTTTGGAGTAGTTACAGGCATTTATGATGATAAGGACTAGGGTATGTCCATGGGGTGAAAGGTTGCAAGAATGTGAGATTATTAGAAGAAAGGACATTAAGCAGCCCCCCAAATTTAGCATGTTAGAAGGATCACCTTGTTATTTAAATCACCAAAAATTAGGATCGCCAAGAAGTGATATTTGGAGAGAATAACAACAAGCCAGAGATTTCAATTTTCAAGGAATGAAAACAGATAAATCAAAGAGTTCCCATCAAGGAACTTTCCAAGTGAGTGAGGCAAGATATATCATTTTATTACGTATCTAAAGTGCTAAGACAGAGATGTGAAGCAAGCCCGTGGATGATAGAGGAGGAGTGTTCATTAGGTATTCAATAGTCATCACATGAATGAATGAGTGAATGAACGAATGGATGAACTGTGGGTTTGGTGAGTATAGTGAGTTGAAGAGTGGTGTCCACAAAGGTACGTCTATCCAGAACCTGTGAATGCGACCTTATTTTTTATTTTTAAATAGGGAGTCTTGGAAGATATAATTAAGGATCTTGAGATAAGAACATCCAGGATTACTCAGGCCGGCCTTAAATGCAATGACTTGTGAGAGACCTCAGAGGAAAAGAAAGACTTGAACGCAGAGATTCGAAAAGGAAGCAGAGATTCCAGTCACACAGTCACAAGCCAAGAAAAACCTGGAGGCCCTGGAAATGGTGGGGGGTTGGCAAGAAACGGAATCTCCCCAGACTCTCCGAGGCAGCGCGGCCCTGACAGTGCACTGGTTTTGTTCTGGCCTCCGGGGGTGGGGTGGGGGGGGAATAAATTGTTGTTTCATGAAGCTGCTTGGTCTGTGGTCATTTTGACAGAAATGAATGCAGTGAGGAAAAGTCTCACTGGGACATTGGAACTGAATCTTGAAAGAAGAATAGAGGTTTGAAAGGCAAGAAGTGAAAGTGAATGCAGCAACACTGCTGTACACGCAAAGGTGAGGAGCAATAAAGGGACACGGCACATTTCAGGAAATGAGAAATTTGACGGTAGCTGGACTGGTGGGTCTAGAATGTAAAGCTTGGCCGTATAACGGCTAACGCACACCTCGTATAGCAAAGGGATGCAAAAAGTAAGTTTTGACTGTTTTCCTAGGTGAAGCAATTCATACATTTAACGATTTCTCTCTGAGCTGGACCTAGATAGATCATAAAACAGCTTAAATGTGCATCCATATTTTCTTCAAACATATTTACTGCTATTGTGCTAAAGATTGAAGCCCTGATTTAAAATGCAAATTGGGTGATAATACCAACTGTCAATGACAATTTATTCATAACTACTTTACCCTATCACTTAACAGACACCTACCCAGGCTAAATAATTAAACCTAAGGACTAAAAAGTCTCCATAAGAGCTGAAGTTAAATAAACACAAAGCAACAAACAAAATCCTGAGGGAATGCTGCCTAAACTTCCTAGTGCATCATCTGCCTACCTTATCGAAAATCCAGAAATATTACCTTTCCCCTAGAACTCACTCTCAAATTTCTTATTTCTCGGTGGTACTCTCATTCTCCTTAGTGTCCGGGCCTGAAAGCTTGAAGTTCTTTCCCTACCATCAAGAAAACTACGTAATGACTCATCCTGGTATACAGCCTCCCAATTTACCCATTGTATCTATTTCCATCCATCACCCCAGTGCAGCACCTTAAACTCCCTCCCTCCCACACGGCCTCCTCCAATTCTTCAAACTTGGGCAATCAGTGCACTGATTTACCCACACCACTCCTTACCATAACAATGATTATTGTTATCCCCGGTCAATAGTCAGACTATATTACTCAACTGGCACTTAATTAAACTTACAAAGCACACGTGAGTGTATAAAAAGTGCTAACTCCCTCTCCAACTTACCCGATGCCCTGTTTTCTGCTAATCACATGTACATGGGATACAAACTTCGAAAAATACCTAAGGATGTACATTGAAAAGTGCATCTCCTTCCCATCCCTGCTCCTATTTTTATCCTATTTCTTTACTCAGAGACAATTAAACTGATAACAGTAACCTATAACTGCATTTGTTTTCCCAGAGCAGATAGGTTGTGTTAAAATGTTTCTAACACAAATACTTTTTCCAAGTAAATATTTTTTACTGTTGTTCAGTTACAGTTGTCCCATCATTTTCCCCATTGCCCTCCCTTGTCCCGCACCCCCCCATCCCTGCAGATCCCCACCCCAGTCCTCTACTCGTGTTTCTTGACTTGATCCTCCCCCTTCTTTCCCCCTGTAATCCCCCTCTCCCTTCTCCTCTGGTCCCTGTCAGTTTGTTCTTTATTTCCACATCTCTGGCTCTACTTTGTTTGTGTTTTTTATTAGGTTCCACTTATAGGTGAAACACTATGGTATTTGGCTCATTTCACTTAGCATGATGCTCTCCAGTTCCATTCATGCTGTCGCAAAGTGTAGGAGCTCCTTCTTTCTTTCTGCTGTGTTGTATTCCATTGAGTAAATGTACCATAGTTTTCTGATCCACTCATCTACGGATGGGCACTTACTAGGTTGTTCCTAGTACCTGGCTTATTGTAGATGCTTCTATGAACATTAGCATGCACAGGTTCTTTTCAATTATTATTTTGAGATTCTTAGGGTATAATCCCAGCAGTGGAATCACTGGGTCAAAAGGCATTTCCATTTTTAGTTTTTTGAGGAAATTCCATGCTGTTTTCCACAGTGGCTGTACCAGTCTGCATTCCCAACAGTGCACTAGGGGTCCCTTTTCTCCACAACCTCTCCAACACTTGTTTGTTTGTTGATTTATTGATGATGGCCATTCTGACTGGTGTGAAGTGGTATCTCATTATGGTTTTAATTTGTATCTCTCTGATGGCTGGTGATGTTGAACATTTTTTCATGTGTCTATGTCCCCTCTGTATGTCCTCCTTGGAGAAGTGTCTGTTCAGGACCTTTGCCCATTTTTTAATTGGATTGTTTGGCTTCCCGGTGTGGAGTCACGTGAATTCCTTATTTATTTCAGAGACCAAACTCTCGTCCGAGGTATCATTGGCAAATATGTTTTCCCATACGGTTGAAAGGGGGAGGGATAGACTTGGCTCCTTTAAAAGATGGGTTATCATATATGATGGCAGCTGAAACAATTTTTAAGCATGCTTATTTGGAATAGACAAATTAAAAGCTGAAGGAGTATGGAAAATGATTTAAATGGTTTTTATCAACACGCATTATTCAAATTGAAATAATTTTAAAAGGAAGAAGAATTTGGTTGCGCCACATTTACTAACTCACTTATTCACCCATTCACTCACTAGTACGCCACAGACTCTCGTGCCATTTACATCTCCTAACAGACTTTGCAATGACATGGTTTTAAAGGTTAAACTTCTCACCTCAAAAATAAGCCACCCCATGAAACATTCAGTGCTAAATAAGGGTATCAGGCCTGAATCGAAGCACAATTCGGATATTTTTATTTCTCAGGTACAACCTATATAATCTGCAATGCCTCCACCACATATTTTATTCTGTAGGAAGATAACCTTGGCACAGAGTCACTCCAAGCAGCATGTTAGAGAATCCATGAACTGCTACTCTTCAGCTCAGCCCAACCCACAACCTGCTTCTCTGCACAGTACAATCAACAGGCTGATCTTTGCTTCATTCCTCCAGAATAAACCCTGAGTTCAAAAACCGATGCCTCATTCCAGCTCACTTACCTTCTTCCTCGTGCTTATAACTAAATAACAGACATCTCATTCCTCCTACTTAGGGGTTTTTTTTTTTTTTTTTAGCCACCATATGGGGTTAGTTAGTTTGCTTGCTTGCTTGCTTGCTTTCACTTTCCTCAAAGGCAGCTTTAACTGAGCAGGGATCATCCTGGCTTTGTCTTGTGTTTCAAAGACACCAAGTTTAGGAAATAACTAGTCTTCATCATTTTCTAATTATTTCTTAGCTTTTCCCTCTCCTTAGACTTGGCAAGCGGGTAGCAAAGTTAGCCTAACAAATAATCAATCTTGCAGCTGATTAAATAGCATCATTTGATGGTCCTTGGTTAGGCCCCTAAAAAGAATCCAGTAGGCTTAACACAGTTAAAACTATTTTGCTACATTAAGTTTGATTTAGATGTATTTAAAAGTTTCAGTGATGGGGAAAAGAAGGTCAGTGTCTATCTGAGAAGCAGTTTGGCTTGAATAGAGAGGCAAATAATAAATTGCAGGGTTCTGTTAAAACATACAAGTAATTCATCGATAAAAACCAACTGATCATAAAGGAACTGGGAGGGGGTGGGAACTAGAATGAGCTCAGTGGTTAGTCCAAGGAAAAAAAAAGAATTACTAGTGCTAGAATTTTGGTTACCTGGGTACTATAGACAGATAGGAAATAGAACATTATAGGACCTTAACTAGAAAAAAAGAATTGTTATCACTGTTACTAGTTCAGTTGTTTTTTAAATATTTTACAGTTTTATTGGATTTTTTCCATTACCATTTATTCCCCCTATAACTTCTTCCACCCCTACGCACCCCCACCCAACAACCACCACTCGCTGTCCAAGTCCATGAGTTCTTTCTCTTTCTTTTTTTCCTACCATTCCACTTGTTTTTAAATCTTCTCTGTTCTGACATAGGTAAAGTTGAAAAACATCAACATATAAAAGGAGGGGTAAGCATGCACAGGTATAGAAACGAACGTGCCAAATTACTTAACAACATTTCAGCCTGAACTTAAGATCGCACGTGTGATGCAGAACCACGCTTCCCACCCTTGAATGTGCAGGTGGCCCACCTGGCGACAGTGTGAAGCGAGGGCTGGGATTCAGTAGACAACAGGTGGGCCCAAGGTCCTACCTCTGTAGCAAGCTCTCAGGGGACACCGTCTACACTTTGATAAAAAAGCAGAAAATATACATAGCCCTGTGCACTGATTATGGAAAGCATCTGGAGGGCACAGAAAGTAGGAGTAATATCTGTTTCCAAGAACAGCTAGGAATACGGCAAGCATTCAACACACGTTCACTCAACTGGCGGGCTCTCAACTGGAGCACACTGTTTTCCATTTCCAGAATTGTCCTCACCCCAAAAGGCATATCCACTGTTTTAAACAAAAATTCTCTAATTTTCTAATAAAATATGCAAAAACGGAGAAAAACACCTCTTCTTTGCCACAGTTTCTCCAACTATTCTCCCAAGTCAAAACAGAAATATACATTAATACACATATACATATGCAACTAGATAAAAACATGTTGTAACTGTCTTCAAAGTAACTGCATTTCTCAGATTTTTGTGAAATTTAGTTATGCTTTCGCAGAATTTAGAGGCCTAATGAAAATTTTACTGTATTGGGCTTCCCATTAATTTTAAGCGCCTAGGAGAGAACGTGGCTCATAGTATGTGCTCACTAAATACTTATTGGAATATATAAAACTTAAAATTTATTTTTATCTTAAGTAATCAAAGCAATTGTCTTATCAGGTAGGCAGATTTCTTTTTCTTTTCTTTTCTTTTTTATTTTTCTTTTTTGGTAAAAGGAAATGAATGTACAGAGAGAGGTTGAGAATCCTTCCTGGGTCCCAGAGCTGTTAAGAGACACAGCCAAGCCCTGTGCTTTGCTCTGGACCTACGGCTTCTCTTTCTTCGCCAACCAGTTCTCCATGTGCCACAATGCTCTCCTCAGCACATCAGAAATTAACTGGGCAATCAAACAAGGTATCATAACGTGAACACCCCCCTCCCCCCCCAAAAAAGTGTTGAAACACTTTAGGGGAGAGAGCTCATTTAAAGAAAAAATACATTGTATAAACGTAACTTACTACAATAGCCAATAAATTGCTACTTTTTAAAGTAAAACTTAGCTTTAATTTGATAATGCTGTGTCTAAAGGTTATTATGAAGGTAATACTAAAGATGAATAACAAATTTAGGGAACGTATAGTGTATATAATTTAATTTAATATTAATCTGTAATGTTGTTTGCTGCCTCCTTGAAATTAGGACAGTGTTAAAACAAGTTAAAATAATCCAAAGTTTTAATAGTTCTTGACCAGCCATTACCTCTAGCTCAGAAACGTTAGTCGATCAAGAGATCTCCAGAAATAAAATCCTTAGATATCCCTTAAGGTCTTGATGAATGCTGTAAAACAACCCCCAGTACTCACTCACCAAGGCCATCTGAAAACCAGGAACCCGGTGAACAGGGCTTGGAGGTGAACTGAAGGTCACTGACCCAGAGACACCTCCGCTTGCAGAGGAGACAAGACAGCCGAGGAAGCACTCGGTCTTACCTTCACCAGACTCTGCTCTAAACTCCCTTTTAAGCCTCACCAAAATGAAACTTTTAACTAGGCCACACCTGGCAAAAAGAGAAATCTCCAAACTTCACGGTTATATTAAATAATAGATCGAGGTTGAAACTAATTCCTATGTTGTCAGGATTACTGTGCTGGATTCAGAAGTTAAACTCTGATAAAATACTAGTAATATTTCATCTAAATAAAAATTACTGCTATGCTTATAATAAACAATCAGAGCATATCCTCAGTTCTGATACAATCAATCCTGGGTATGGTCTTCTAATTGAAGCACATTCGCAGAGCTCCCCAAACGTTACCAGCTAAAAAATCTTCTCCGTTCTGATAACCTGGAATCACAAGAAGCAATTGTGAGTTACCTGAGAAAGAGGAGTACGTCTCTGGCCATCACCAAGAGCAGCACACAATCCCATCACTTCGATGTCGCCACGCTGGTAAGATCTAAAGAGCTGAAAGAGCTTGGCAGGCAGTGGAGAGAAACCCTGGGAAACAAGGAACCTCCTACCTCAAGGAGGATCCTGCAGTCAAATCAGCTGACCGTGCTTCTTCTACTCCAGTGAACGCACACACAATCACCTGAGCATACTATTGAAGTGTATATTCTGATTTCCTAAGTCTGAGATATCGGCATTTCTAACAAGTCCCTAAGAGTCTCATTCCTAAACCACACTTTAAGAAGCATAGCTTCTTGGAATTTGAGTACTCTGCTCTTAGCCTAGTATCATGTCCTTTAAAAGGCTGTCAAATTGGAGTCAGGTGCAAAGCCAAAGAAGGGTCTCTAGCTGGCCCAGGTTTATCACATATGGTTCTACCATTCAGGCCTGGAGTAGGTATGCATTTTATTGCAAGATTTGATGGAAGAATCTAGAAGAGACACTTAAAGTTTAAGATTAAGGCCCAGTATCCCAGCAGGTATCATCTTTTGGGTTGATACTTGGCATCAATGATGGATGAAACATTAGGTAACCATTCAACCCAGGCTGCCATCGCTAATTAGGGGCTATTAGAGCAACTTAGCTGTAACGTCAGGGTTACTCAGAAGCTTTCCAAAACTTATTAGTCAGACCTGAGAGTGCCCCCAATGGTGTAAGTTGCAGGAGGCTGCTCACATCACCAGGAACATGACTCCAGCCACCCCTGGGAGTCCCTCTCAACCCAAACCCGAGGTACCAAAAAAGTTCCCAACCATAAACAGGGTTTAGAGCAATATGCTGGAATGAGCCGAAACTGTACTACTTTAAGATTACATAAATTCTCATGAAAGACAATGAGAAACACTGAGGAAGGCAAATATTTAACATGTGCAAAAATTTGAGCTGTCACTTAAGATCTTCCACTTTGCCAATGAGAAGCAATGGGAAGTGAGGATTGATATGATACCTGAACAATGACTAATGCTTCACTAGAAATATTGCGAAGGGATTTGGAGACCAGAGCTTTAACATTAGTCACATACAAACGTGCAGCTAGTCATGCCCTTGAACCTATGTACCTGATATATGAAACAATATTTAAGAAAAGAGTTTGTATCTCTCCAATCAGCCATGACCTCCACAGGTTAAAATAGTCATGTCCCATGTCCCACACGACTGTGCCCTAGAAGGCAGTCACTGTAAAAAAGGCTGTTAGCAACTAGATGCAGGATTAGGTGTCAGCAATATGTTCCACATTGCACAGAGATCTGGACTTTTGCTTAATGAGTTTATGAAGAAAAGGCACTAAACATGCCTCTCACTAAAGGCTGTTTGCCCTGATGCAAGCAACCTCACAGCTGGGGGGTTCTACCAATCTGGACGCTTTAGAAAAAAAGGGAGAATAACTCTAAAATGAAACATAATAAAATGAGGTTCCGACTGAGACTGCTACCTGGCCATTGGGCAATTCTCAACCACTGAGACACCAGGAGAAAAATTAACAGTGTTGATTAAAAACTGGCACTGGACATCAAGGAAGAATGAGGTTGCCGGAACCGGAAGGAGTACAGGAGTAACCGGGGTGATCACCGCTTCCACCACTGCAGCCCTACGCAGGCGGAACCCCCAAGGGCTGAGACACTTTAGAAATAAAGTCATGGCTAAAGATCCCCGCTCTTCCCCAACTCACGACGTTGCCAACCGAATTCGATATACCTTTAAATTGTTCCTACAGTAAGTCAGCTTTTACTCTGTGACTCTGACCAGCTATGATTCTGGCCCATCATAGAATCAAGGTCTTTTCTTACAAGATATTCCAGTATTATCATTTTATAATCTCTCAGTCTCACCCTTTTTTATGTAGAAGTGTGTATGGGTGTACTACATGTATACATATATATACATATATGTATATAAAGTGTTAATATATGTGTATACATTAAAAATATATTGTGTATTCACAAAGTACATGGAGATACATGGGTGTGCATATATATAATTTGTGACTTACTGCTATGTCTTCTTTCATTTTCTTTTACTATTATTTTGATATTTATATGCATTCAACACAAGGTCATAAGGTAACTATTAAAGAAATAAAAATCACCAAGAGACCCCAGACTCGGAGAACGTTAGTGCCATGACACGGTCATGGCAGAAGCGACTGTGGATTGTCCCCGTGGGGGCAGGGCTGGTGGAGGCACCCGTGCCTTGGTCAGCCAGGCGTTAGAGAACACTGGGCACAAGCTGCGCGATGGGCCGAGTCCGCAGGGCGCAGGTGGGCACGCTGTGGTCTCTGCCCCTGGCTACAACTGAGTGAGCTAATGAACAGGTGCTGACTCAACCTGACCCGGCAGGACTGTCTGTCCCGGAATTTAAAATTTCAGGAGCAAAACAAAGGGGTTGGGAGTTAGTGCTATCATGTTTAGGACAAGATTCTAGAGAAAAAGTCCACAAACTTTGGCTAATGACATCCTTGTTCTTTGCTTTAAGGCTCAATTCAGCATCTTCTTTAAACTGAGAGCATCCCAAAATTTTCCTAGCAAATCCCTCTTCAGCTTAAGCAGAGGAGTGACATGCAGCTACTTATGACCAACAGAAAACTACACACCTGAAAACTACAATAATATCAGTCTGTGCTGTCCTAGAAATACCTAGCAGAAATTCCAAAATGTTAAACACTAGCAACACCAAGGCTACTTGATATACACAAAGCTTTTCCCGAGTTACACTGCAGTTCTGCAATACGCTGCTTCCGTCCTTAGCCCATCTGTTCCAGAAAGAGCCTACCGGAATTTCTACTCAGTACGTCTTGATAGAAATCTAACTGCAGTATTTACTGGGGCCCTAGTAAATTACTTAAAAAGTTTTACAGGAGAGCCTTTTAGGAGTAAGTAACGGATAGCCAAGCTGGATTTGGCAATGGATTATACAAAGTGGTTTCCCTACACATCCCAGTAACGGCAGCTCAGCCATCTGTACCGCACATCGCTCTTCATAGACAGTCATGTGCCGGTGCTGAAGGACTCAACACTGAGTGAAGCCGCAGCAGGAGAGATTTAGAAAGTTAATTGATTAGTGCTCTATTTCTCTCCCCGTACTGTAAGAGTGATCATTTATTTTAGGAGAAATATCCTGTCTATACTACAGCTATTTGTGGTCCCATAAATGAAGACGTGTTTATGGAACAATACATGTTTCATAGGAGAGGCCTGAAATAAGTCAAATGTATAAAATCTGCTAGGACAGAGTATGTGAAGCTCCTTTCTTTGTCAAAACGTTTCTAATTATTCTTTCTGTTTTGAACATCTTTACGTCTGATGTGTGTGTGTGTGTGCATGTGTGTGTGTACACATATATGTCCAATGCATACAGACAAATTTCATAGGAGGATCTATTAGAACTACAGTCTCCATATAAAGTAGGCAAGGCAATAAAAAACAAAAAACCTATACTCATTTCTAATTCTGCAAAGGTATATAGTCCAAAGAATTTATCTCTTTTTCCACACATCATTTCAGCAGGTTTTACCTTTAAATTTTACCTTCCACTGAGAATGTAAGAGCCACAGAAAAACAAATTCTTTTTCTACATTCTCTCATTTACACAATTTAAGTCTATCATAAACTCATCATTATTAGTATTGGCAAATATGTTGAATTTGCAAACTAAAGCTATACTCTATTTAATCATGCAACTTTGCTGAATCTCCTATTATTCCTAAGCACTTGCATGAAGAACTGGTTAACTTCCTACAACAAAAGCAACAATGCAACTGCACTTAAACAGTATGACTCAAATGTCATGTATGTAGTCGGTCATAACAAAACTTTTAAGCAAACTATATTATTGGTGAAATTCTAAACTTTAATAGCCTTCCATCTCTTTTTCTCTTAGCAGTTACCAGATCCTCTTTCTCTGTATTTTTACCCTCAGAAGCCCAAATACCTTGTAACTGCCATCAAGGACTCTGAAGGCCCCCACCCCCCACTCCAGAAACTTTTAAAATAAAGGTTTCAAAATACAACGTGGTAAACAATTAAGAAGTAATTTTAAATAAAAAAATTTGGATGAGAAAATTATCCCCAAAATACTTAACTTGCTGTATATAAAATGTCCTGAGTTATTTCTTAAATAATAATAATTACCTTTCATTCTTTTTATATCTTTTAGCATTAGAAAAATATTAACCAGGAGTGAAAATGGCTCAGAGGAAGAAGAAGAGAGTGAAATAAAATAGGTGGGAAATTGTTCATTTTAATAACATTTTAAGGACTCTTTAGAGATATAAATTAAATTTGTGAATGCACACACCAGGAGAAAGGACACCTTTCTTCTCATTCTAATGCACTTGATTCCCTTCTTCATTGAAGAGCAATGCTAAGATTCACATACAAAGAGCAACTTTTTCCCTTCAAGTTCTGGTGACTTTTAAAAATCTGGATACATTCAACAGTGAAACAAAATGAAAAAACTCCCAAAACAGACCATTTTCATATTAAAAGTTCCTTTTACATTGAATCATGTCATCTCAATAGGAATAATTTTTTTTTTCTCCAAACCCTCTCAGGAATTTTTTTCCATATGAAAGCAGCGTGACTAACATGGAGAGTCTTTCTGTGCCTCAAAAGGCCATCCGCTTTCCCATTTTCTTTTTAGAGCAAACTGCTTAAAAGACTGGGTTGTCTCTCAAGCCCTCTATTTCGTTACCACAACCCACAGTTACTGAACTTCTAGCTGTAACCACCAGTCCCTCTGAAATGGCGTTTGCCCTGGTTCCTAGAGACCTCAATGCCAAGTACAAAGGAATGGGGGCGGCATCACATCTGCCTCACTTAGTCATTTCCCAGTGCCCCAGGCCACCCCTGAGGATGGCTCTTGCATCCTTAACACCGCTCTGGCCAGACGCTCATGGAGCCTCTTTGGCACCTCATCTTTGCACCAGGAATCCACCGTCAGCCCCTTTATTTTTCCAATGTGAACCTTCTTCCCGGATAATTTCACCGTGAAAGACTATTTTTTTGGTTATTCCCAAATCTATGTCTCTGCAAAATCCCCTCCTGAATACTGGACCCCTCTTCTCAGTGGTCTACTCGGGGCCCCTCCAGGGAGATGCCCGGGAGAGCTTCACACACACCACACTGAGAACAGAATTCATGATCCCCTCTAAACTACTGGCCCATCTTCTCAAACTCCCTTTTCTATGAGCTGCTGAAGTCAGAAGCCCACGGAGCTTCCTGGATCCTTCCCTCTCCCCCAGTGATACCCCCAAACAGATGTCCCCAAGCCCCTACAATGTTACCTCCCAAGTCATTCTCAGATAAGTCACTCCTGCCACTGCTGTAAGTCCAGGGCTTTGTCATTTATGGCCTAATTTGTCACAATGTCCTAATTTTTAATGAAATGTATCACTTATTACAAAAGCAATATTTTTTCACTGCAGAAAATTTTGAAATAATAGAAAGGAAAATTAAAACTGTAATCTTCATCCAAAGATAAATATCCTTAATACTTCCATATATATCCATCCACAAAATTTTCTTGCTTCTGCAGCACATTTCCCTGTCACCTATAATCCCCCTTTTAATCTGTCTTTCACAGGAGGACAGACTGAAGTTATAAAACTCAAATACAATGTTGTAATTTCCCTGCTTAAAATTCCTGTATGTGTGTATGCGTACAAGAAGCCTTCAGGATTCGAGTTCAGAGTCCACAGCCCAGCATAAAATCACTGTTGCCTTTGCCTCAGGCTTCATGTCCAGCCCTGTTCTCCGCTGCATCCTTTGCTGCAACAATCTCCGTTCTCTCGCATGTTTTGTATATGTGACTCTCTGTGCTACGTCCCGTACTCAGTAAGACCCATCCTGTCCTCTCTCTGGTTAATTACCAGCTGTCCCATCAGTAGTTCATCTAATCCTGCAACTGTTGCCTCAATTAATGTGAGCCGAGGGATCCTGCTCTGTTCTGAGCACACCTTCCACATACCTTATGCTCTGCATATGGCAACTGCCTTTCCTGGCCCCACTGTGAAAGGAAAACGCCATTCAAAGCCAGCTTCTTTATTAGCCTTTAGCAACATGGTTAAACGCATGCATTTCGGAATGAGAGAGATCTAGCGTTTAATCCCAAATCTGTTACTTACCTCAATGCAGCTCTAAGTCAAGCAGCCTTTCTGAGCCTAAATTTCTCCCTCTGTAAAATGAGGTGATCCCCTCTTTCAAATATCACCAGCACAAGCGAAATCAGTGGTTCTCAGTGGCTCCCAGGGGACACATGGCAATGTCTGGAGACATTTCTGGCTGTGCTGGCTGGGTGGGTGGCGGAAGGTGCTATTGGCATGTAGTGGGTAGAGGCCCAGGATGCTGCTGAACACCCTACAGGGCACAGGGCAACCTCCCACAACAAAGGGGACAGCGACTCCAAATGTCAGTGGGCCCACAGCTGAAAAAGCCGAACAGCCCAGCAGGCAAGCTCTCAGGATCATGCCCACCGATTTCAGTGCTTCGTAAGTGGTAGAGGTTATTACTATGAAGACAGTCATATACTTCCAATGTCTTAAAAAACTGTGAGTTGTGCTTTTTCATTTATTAAATTTTATATGTGGTAGATTGGCTCACTGTTCAGGAAGCCTCACTCCCTGCGCAAATACACTCTCTAGTCCACTGGCTTGCTTTGAACAACGGGACCCAGCCACAGTGACGGCCAGCTCTGTGCCTCACCTTTAACAGGCACCGCGAGTTTTGACTTCCCTCTTCCTCTCCTGCCAACAACCATAAGAAGAGTTTTCTCCGTAGCGGTTACTTTCACTTCATCTGCGCCCCAAAACAAGCACAGAGGAAACAGATCTAAGCACATCCCTGTGAGCCAAAGCAAGGAACAGGCCCCCCACCCCCCGGACCCAACCCAGAGTTCAGAGCCAAGCCCAGATGAACCACGCTGATATCAACAGCCAAACCCTAACTGGTCTGCAGTTAGGGCAGCAAATAAATGCCATGGCCGCACTCCCCTGAGCGTGCGTGGGTGCCTGTTATGCAGCGATCATCCATTGATTAAACCAGATGCTTCTTCACCCTTATTTTTACATAATTTTTCCCACATGTAGAGAAAAACATAAAAGAAAAAGAAAATACCAAGACATTTTTCTTACCAGAATGGGATCTCTTACAGAGAAACACACAATAATAGCATTAACATCACCTAATATAGGCATTTTTTTCTTTCCCTTATGTTCAAGCTTATGTAGTTATGTGTGTATGTATATACACGGTTTTATTTCCAATGGAAAAGGATCCAAAAGTGACCAAAATTTGGCTATTAAGAAAATATTTACAAACAGCACATTAGAGGGATAGAGTAAGAAACAAAGCAAGGGCTAGAATGCATTTTTTGGCATCTCATATAATTAGGAAAAGAAAATGTACATTAAAATCAACTTCTCTGAAGGGGAATAATAAGTAAGTACTCAGAATATTTAGTCATAGCAACACTCTTCACTTAGTATCTGCTCTATGTCCTATTTCTTTGGTTCTTGATGTCTTGCTGGTTATACGTTATGAATTAAGGACATGAAACAAAAGCTCTATATATTATCTTTCTTATGACTTTTTCTAAAAAAATTTTTAGACATTTTATTTATTTTACTTTTCTTTGAGAGAAGGGGAGGGAGAAAGAGAGGGGAGAAACATCAATGTGTGGTTGTCTCTTGCACACCCCCAAGTGGGGACCTGGCCTGCAACCTGGGCAAATGCCCTGACTGGGAATTGAACTGGCAACCTTCTGGTTCATAAGCTGGTGCTCAATCCACCAAACCATACCAGCCAAGGCTCTTATGACTTACTATAGTACAAATTTTAGTAGCAGTTTCACCCACAGTAAGTGTTTTAATAGTGAAAAAACGCCTTGTTAATCATATTTTATATGCCCTTAGTTCCTACTACTACTGTTACCAAAATATTCATATTTACCAAAAAGAAATTATCAACTATAACTGTGACAGTCCCTGAAAGCTGTGACCCATTAATATAATAATGCTTAGCAATCACTTTCCCTTCCTTTTTAGCACCTCCAAAAGATTGGAACTGTTAGAAACAGGCCTCCTACATACTTACAAAAGAATTTTGTCCATAAGTCAGAGGCTAGAACAGTTCCTTACATCATTTTCATTGTTTACTTGAACATAATCATATGTATCAGACTCTCAAAGGTAGATGTAGAGAGAGATTGAGAAACTGACAAATTTCAGCTCAAGTATTAAGGAAGAATTACTCACATACTTGCATGCAAAAATTTACAGCTCCTGTCCTTACATAAGTACCAGAAAGAAAGTGAAAAAACTGCATGTTGCTTTTCTTCAGATAGATCTTCATAAACCAAGTTAATACCTTGTAAAGACAAGAAGTTGATTGGGGTTCAGGAGCATGAATATTTCTAACACTACGTTTTCTAAGACCTTCTACTATATATTGACCAAGGACTCGTGCCAGGAAGAAGATGGATTTATAAAGTACAAATACATTAACCATCTTCATCACAAACAAATTGCCATATAAATTTTTCTGTTGAGCAAACTAATTTATTTTTACTAAAAAAATCACAATGGCATCAGCATACTACTAGATAAGCAAAGCTTTCAACATCCCTTTTTCCCCTCAACCCACCCTAGGCCTCTCAACTTCCAACTTCCCCAAATGCACTTCATTTTTAATAGAAGCAACACAACTTTTAGAATGAGGGGGAAAAAAACTACAATATTCTTTCATGCAGAGTGAAGATCCAGTTAACGAGCAATAATTAATCATAACAGCATGCTTCAAACTACATTCTTGTCAAGAATTATGCAGACTCTATAAAATTGATAGCCTAGTGAGCTCTAGGAAAAAAAAATAAAACTATTTCTCCATGGAATCCTTGCTCAACTAACACCGCTAAAAGATGAAGCATCTTAGCCTGAAAGGAGAGAAATAGCTGTCATAAACAGGTTCCTTACTGTTCCTGGAGTATAAATAAAATTTTGAACTGCCTGTTTAAGCTTCCTTTCTTTGCTAGTAATATTCAGTTTTGCAGCTTTTTTGATGGATGCCAAACTCTCAATATCACCTGCAAAGGAGATAAAACTCAAGTTTACAGTGAGTTATACGGCTGTGTCATGACTAAGAAGATTTGGTGCAACAATTTCAGCAGCAGCCAGAAAAAAAAATATTTGTGCTTAAAATCAAATAGATGAAAATAAAAAGAAATATACCAACCTGACTGCCATTAATTTTTTTTAAGAAAATGAAGCTTATACTGTAGCCCAGCTAGGACACAGTCTAAAACCAACCCTGGTTGTGTTCCTTTCTCTAATAAAGTCAGTCCTTCCACTGTCTGACCCATATGTCTGCGATTGTGTTCACCCCTCTCTACTGCGATTATGCCTTCTCTTCCTTATTAGAATATGACAGTCATAGAGGAAAGACCGATGTCACAGTGTTCCTGTACCTTTAGCACCTCACAGAGTCTCAGGTCCAGAAGAAATATTAAACATATGTTCATTCAGTTGAATTCAAGAATGAAATAGCTTTCATTCTCCCGACTCTTCGCTTTTACGTGATCAATGACCAAGACCCAAGGTCAACCTGCAGAAATCTTTTTCTGTTCTGCTAAAAAAAAAAAAAAAAAGAAAGCAGCAAAACTCAGATTCTTCTCCTTACTAAGGGGTAGTTTTTCAAAACAACAAAATATTCTAAAAGATATTACCAGATTCTAGGAAAAGCCACTTAAATTTTGAAATTTTTTAAATGTTATCTTTCATACATTAAAGGTGATGGTAGAATAAAGTCTGGAACTGCAAAGAATACCACCAAGAAAACCCTACACTTAATAGACAAAAATATTTGAGATATTAGTGGGGAGGAAGACAAAGTTCAAGAAGTATGAATAATACAATATGTAAAATGGGGAACTTTCCCACCAGATAATTTTTAAAAGGATAACTTTTATTACCACATGACATGTATATACTCTGTGATAATAATTTCTATATGCATAACAATATTACTGGGTCTGGCAGAAGTAATGCCTGCTTCTGTGTGGTTTATAGGGTAATAATACGGGTATAAAACTTATAGTTTTAATCTGAACATTTCACCTAAAATGTCATATGGTGTGCTTGAGTGTGATATTGTTGTTACAGAATGACAGTCTTATGATTTGATAATAAAAGATTTCGTAATAAAAAGGGGCATTATTTGTGCCAGATCCTATGTTTTTACCTAGTATTTAGTGGGTGGATCAGTTGTGGTTTACTAAGAAAATTCAAATGACAAATGATCAGTGTGCAATAAATGATGATGATGATGGTCATGGCGATGTTAAAAGTAGTCATAACAGTACTAATAAATAATATTATGAATCTTACAAACATTTACTAATTCAGTATTCCTACTGTCCTCAGCACTTTCATCAGTATTTTCAGATACCAGTTGACAAGACTCTCCGTGTGTGTGCGTGTGTGTGTGTGTACATGCATACACATACAGACTCACTGTAAAAGCAACAACAGCTTGAGAATAAGATCAGGAATAAAATTAAAAAATGAGTTCCCCAAGTAAGATTTTTCCTATTTACATAATTTGTCAAGCTACTGGAAATTCTCTTAGTAAAATCAGCCTAGAAAGATCTGCTACACTCATAAAATCTTACTGATTTTAAAGCCCTGTACATGTGTCCCTCATTTACTTCTCATAACAACTCTTTTAGAATAGTTGTAATTTCCATTTCACAGATGAAGAAACTGAGGCACAGAGACATTTGGTAAATTTTCTAATGTCATAAAATGAGAGAGCTAAAAGATTACCCGGACTGACTTAAAAAAAATCACAGTGACTGGCCATCTGTCATAGATTAGACACTCTGATGAGGAAAGTGATGTATACGAGTCTTAGTCTATTTCAGCTGCTATAAGAAAAAAAACAGAGACTGGGTAGATTATAAATAAGAGAAATATATTGATAGTTCTAGAGTCTAGGAAGTCCTAGATCAAGGAGCTGGCAAATACGGCATTTGGTGAGCATCTGCTTTTTAGTTCATAGGTGGCCATCTTCATTTTGCACCCTCAAAAGGTGGGAGGGGTGAGAAGGCTCTCTGTTATGTCTCTTTTATGAGGTCAGTTATCCCATTCATCAGAGCTCCATCCTCAGGACTTCATCTCCCAATGCCCCGCCTCCTAAAGGAGGGGCATAAAACCATCACGCTGGCGATTCGGTTTCAACATATGAGTTGGGGATTGGGGGTGGGGACACAAATATCAAGTCTGTAGAAACACGGTTATAAATGTAAATCATAACTCCTACTCTTAAGAAAGTAACAGTACTGTAGGAACACAGAAGTCTCAGGAAAGGACCTGCTGGTGGGGGCGGGGGGGAAGAAGATGTGAAATGAGTAAGAACTGATTGTGAATAAATATAACAAAGACTACAGTGGGCATTTAAAGCCATGAGCATTAGAAAGCATTTTAAGCAGCAGAAAGTGCAAAGCATTATAAAGAATTTTAAATTGGAGAATGACACATGATATTACAATAAAATCTTATTCTGTTAGTTTACTGGGGATCAGCAGAGTTAGCCCAGTCAATAGGCTGTTGCATTTTTTCTAAGTGTCAAGAGGAACAGGAACAAAAAGTAAATTTGGGAAGAACTTTGTTTTTAACTGACATGTAAAAGGTAAACAAGAGACAGGAGTTGTTGACGGCTGCGAAGTTCCGAGCCCAGGACTCTGTGATACCACGCATGGAGATGGGGAAGTTGAGATGAAAAGTTCTTTTTGAGAAAAGGATGAGAAATTTACATTCACACATAACATTTAATCTGCTATCAGGCTATCCAGGTAGAAATATATATATATAGCAGACACCTGAGAGACAGAGACCATAGTAAAAATAAATAGTCAAAAAAACAAAAACTAGGAAGATGAAAAATGAACAGAGGAAGAAATGATTTTAGAGTCAGGGTGAGGGGTCAGATCAAGGTACCAGACCCCAGGTGATGACAGGACAGCTGTGAAGCTGGAGATGAGAATATCAAGCTGCAAATGAATGAACAACTACTATTTATTTTTCCCTAAGAGTGCTCTTCATCAAACTGTTGGGCAGCATGAGAAAATGAAATGCCACACTATTACCATCTGACATCATCTCTCTTACCTTCTAGACGTGTCCTGAGAAAGTATACCCCACTAAGCTTGCAACACCATTAAATAAGCCAGAGTGAACTAAATTAATGTTCCTAAGCTTTATACCAAAGGTCCATTAATCTGTTTCACAGCAAAGATTAAATGTATTAAATGCATGAAAAGACTATAATTAAAGCTGAAATTATAATAAATACTCAGAGAAACACTATCTCCAAACAAACAAACAGCAGGTGGTTCATGATCACAAGGAAAAAGAGGCAACTCAAAGCACCATTAAACATAAAGCAGAAATGCTAAATATACAACCAGGTCCTGCCCCCGAGGGAGAGATGGCTACAGAGCCTTCTGCAAAACACCCAAATGAAGGATCAGTAAAGAAGAAACGTCCAAGTATAACGTCTCACAAAACAGCCCCCAACTAGCACCTTTAATAAAAAGGTAATCTATTAAATGTCACAATACTCCTACAGTTCTTGCTTTTGTTTTTTTGTTTTTTGTATTTTTTTAATATAAGGTCATAGTCATCTGTGCCTCACGGGAGTGATCAAAACTGGATTAGCAGACTTCCACAGTATGTTGACGATCGCTTACAATAAAATCAGAATGAGAAAGGGAAATTGTCTGAGAGGACCATTGAGCCAGGTAATAGATTCAGTCTAATATATCCACACAGCAGGAACCAAATTAAAATGTAGATGGAATTCTAATATAGTCCAACTGGAAAGACTCGCTCCAGTTTCTTATGGAGGCTTGTTTGTTGTTTGCACACAGCTAATCCTGAAGACACAAAATTGGTTATATTAATTATTTTAGACACTACTGTATGTATAAACATGTAAGTGAAAATAGCACCAAGGTCATACCGTTTGAGATAACAAGAGCAGAACATCCGTAAGTTACAACAATTCTCTTACCTAACTCAAGTCATAAAATAACATTTGCACTATTCAGAATAATGCAGATGATTTTGGTGGATCACAAATCATGGATTTAAATTCAATATGCCTTCTAATGGCACCTAAATTTTTCCTGAGAACAAAGCAGCATGAAATCTATTACTTTCCATCCACCTTCTCCCATCCAATTCTTTTCCCCATTTCCTTTCCCAGCTGAGCTGTAATATCCCCATCAGTCTCTTTCATCAGAGATGAGCACTCTTTTGTAACTACTAAGGGACTGGTTTGACCAAGGTGGAGGGATCAGGTCTTAGAGATAGCTGTCTGAAGAAACTCATTGTGCTATTTAGTTAAAAAGAAAGAGAGAGAGAAGAAATGAAAGAAAAAAAGAAGGCATGTTCATGGATAATACACTGGAAGAAAACACTTAGAATGACAATCATACCATCTGGTATCAGCAACTTAGTGAAACAGGTGAAAAATTAATATAAAGGCAGACTTCAAACCCTAAGATATTTCTTTTCTGGGAAGATGAAACTGAATTCTTATATAAATTAAAATATACAGTAAAGCCCTGAATGCAGTAAACTAGAAGAGGGTAAATCTGTTATTTAAATTTCTGAATAGGAATGAAAAATGTATGATAACCTCTGAAATTTGAGTGAACTTTTTCACATGGAGAATTTGCTATTCGAAATAACTATGTAAAACCGATAATGACTCTAACCATTGGGGAAAATGAAATATTGAATGATAGAGATATCATTATCTAAATTTTCTAATTAAAAGGTAATAAAATTAGAAATAAGGAGGATCTAAGATGGCGGCGCAGTAGCAAGGAGCATATTTCGCTCCCCCCTACACACAGGAGAATATTTTGGCTGATTTGCATCGGAACGGAGCAAACAGCCATCAGAAACACAGCATATTTGAAGTCAGGAGACCAAAGAATTGTAGTGGACACTGGAGGACCAGACGGTAAGGAGAGCGCTTCAGAACAATAAGAGCCCAAGGGGCAGCGCGGACACCAGGGCCGGGACTGAGGCCCGGGCGGGCTCTCGCCGGGCTCGCCACAAGATTAGGGAGGAGCCGGGTCAACCGCTCCCTCCCCAGCCAAACAAAGTTTTAGCGGCACTGGGAGAAACCCAGTTGCTTGAAATCTCACAGAGAGGAGTTGGGGTCTCAGTGGCGGACAAGCTGGGGGTGTGAACACCCACGCATGTCCCGGGGAAGGACCGCTTACCAGAGCTCGCCTGGTTGTTGGCGGCCAGCGCCACTGGGTCAGCCACACACATGAGCTCCTGGGGCCTTTGGCTCCCGGCACCCGAGGGGCAGCTGCAGGCGTGGCCGTGCGGGAGGCCGGTGCCCACAGGTCATTTGCTCCTGGTGACACTGAGACAGCCACGCACCTGGGTTGGTGGGACCTCCAGCACCATTGGAACAGGCGCGCTCCCGCGGGACGGCTGTTCGGCCGCTCGCTTGAACCCGCTCGCCTCGGCCCCATTGTGGCAGGCACGCGCCTGCGGAGTGGCTGATCCGCTGCTCGCCTGAACTTGCCAGCTTCTGGTGCCAAGTGCTGGAGGGGCAGCCACACACCTGAGCCCGCCATCCATCGGGGTCGATTGCGCAAGGATTGGCTCCTGTATGTGCCCACAGGTGGCTGCGAGATCATAGGCACCTGCACGCAACTGGGATAGGCACACACATCCTCAGAACTTATACCTGAGGCCCTGGGCAGAGAGGCCCAGGGCTACCCTGAGGACAGTAGTGCAAAGATAGATGAGCACTGAACAGGGACAAAAGCGATACTGTCACCCCTAGATGATGCAGCCAACAAGACCAGAAACACCAGCTCAGCAAGACTGAAAATAACAAGAGTTGTTGGGTTTTTTTTTTTTAATTTCTTTTTTTCTTTTTTCTTGTTGCTTTTTTCTCTTTTTTTTTCTTTCTTTCTCTTTTTAAATTTTAATTTTTTTCTAATTTTTTCTATTATTTTTATTATTTTTATTTTTTTATTTCTATTTTTTTTACCCCTCAACGTCCTTTGCTTTGCGTATCTTCTTTCTTGCCTTATTCCTTCTTCCTTTCTTTCCAATTTTATCTCTTCTTGCTTCTTTTTTCTTTTTTTCTGTTTTCTCTTCTTTCCTCTTTTTTTTTCTTTCTTCTCTTCTTTCTTCTCTTTCCATTATTTCCTCTTTTCTCTTTTTAAATACCCACAAGTAAGACAAAAACAAAACAGACCAAAACAACAACAAAAAACCAGCCCTGGAATTGTGAAAAAACCGGAGACGATCCCAAGGAGGAGGCATTTCAACAGATAAGACAGTGGAAACTGTGAACACCAGGATACCTGAAGCAGACAGCTCCACTGAATCTCACAGGTATTCTACCACAGTTCACACCATAAACCCAGGGAACCAGAACAAATCAATTTAAGAAGTTAAGGCTAATAAGAAGAACCTCAAAAATAATGGGAAGACAAAGAAATAATCCCCAAATGAAAGGAAAAGGAGGAAGCCCCAGAAAGAATGCTAAATGAAACAGAGGCAGCTCAACTGTCAGATTTTGAGTTCAAAACAATGGTTGTCAGGAAGCTCCATGAGCTCTCAACGAGCTAGCAGAAACTACAGGGAAGCTACGATGAACTCATTGCAAACTATATCAATATGAAAAGGAAATAGAAACTATCAACAAAGGCCAAGAGGAAATGAAGAGTACAATTTCTGAACTGAAGAATACAGTGGAAAGAATGAAAAGCAGAATTGATGAAGCAGAAGATCGGATTAGTGAGTTGGAGGACCAAGTAGAAAAAAACACCCAGAAAAAGCAAGAAAAGGAAAAGAGGCTCAAAAAGAATGAAGAGGGATTAAGAGAAATGCAAGACAATATGAAACCTAATAATATCCGTATAATAGGGATACCAGAAGGAGAAGGAGAAGAGCAAGGGTTAGAAACCCTTTTTGAAAAAGTGATGATGGAAAACTTCCCTAATATGATAAGAGAAAAAGTTATACAAATCCAGGAAACACAGAGAGTCCCAATCAAGAGGAACCCAAGGAAGCCCACTGCAAGACACATCATAATTAAAATGGCAAAATTCCAAGACAAAGAGAGAATCTTAAAGGCAGCAAGGGAGAAAAAGGAAGTAACATACAAGGGGGCTCCAATAAGGCTGGCAGCTGACTTCTCAGTGGAAACGCTCCAAGCTAGAAGAGAATGGCAAGAAATATTCCAAGTAATGACAAACAAAGGCCTGCAACCAAGACTACTTTACCCAGCAAGGCTTTCAATCAAGATAGAAGGCCAAATAAGGAGATTCCCAGACAAAAGAAGTCTCAAAGAATACACCTCTACCAAACCAGTTCTGCAAGAGATGCTGAAGGGACTGTTTTAAGGAAAGAAAGGAAAAGGGAGAGAGAGAGAGAGAGAGAGAGAGAGAGGAACATAGGTAAGAAAATGGCAATGAATCAGGACTTATCAATAATAACATTAAATGTAAATGGATTAAATGCTCGAATCAAAAGGCATAGAATAGCTGAATGGATAAGAAAACATGACCCACACATATGCAGCCTACAAGAGACCCACCTCAGGACAAAAGACCTACACAGACTCAAAGTGAAGGGCTGGAAACAAATTTTCCAAGCAAATGGACAGGAAAAAAATGCCGGGGTAGCAAAACTCATATCAGACAAAATAGACTTCAAAAGACGAGCCATAAAGAGAGATCCAGAAGGTCACTTCATAATACTCAAGGGAAGAATCCAGCAAGAAGACATAAGCATTGTAAATATATATGCACCCAACATAGGAGCACCTAAATACATAAAAAAAATCTTAGAGGACTTCAAGAAAGATATTGACAGCAATACAATTATA